>JAFHBW010000349.1:0-27149 GCA_019022765.1 Westerdykella sp. P71 | reverse complement strand
GGCCTGTACGGTGCGGAGTACTGTACGGTGGCAGCGCTGGACATGACTCGTGACGCGCGCGCATCGAAGGCGGGGAATCATCTATCTATGCTACAATCGTTAGTGCAACCACCGGCATTTCCAAACCAGCCCTGTCCCATAATTTCAGATAACCTCCTTTTCTATAATGTACGTCGTGGGTATTCATTCCCCGTAACCGCCAATCCTTCGCTTCACGGAGCGAATTTCCCTTGCTTAAGCAGATACGAATCGACTACGTCCTGCCCAGCTCTTATTGCCCACTCAACGGTCTCCATTCCCTGGAGGCCGCTGGCCCAGTAGGTCTTGCTGCAACCTTGTAGGTTATTCAGTCTGGCATATGCGTCGTTTCGAAGAGCATCGGTATCGAAGTGCGGGAAATAGTCCCACTTGCGGAACGCACGAACGTCGGCAGGGCACAACGGTTCAGCCTGCGCGCTCACGTTTCTGGGGTCCTTGTTGATTCTTGATAGAGTGTTTTGGAGAAGCTGTCGCGTTGGCCTTTCAGGTACGTATTCATTGTCTGGCCCCCAGGACCAGGAAGTGGATATGTTACTGCGTTGAGAAAGGCGGAGGACAGCTACGGGCTCGCCTTCGTTGGGAGGCGGGACGGTTGAGTTCTGGGCTTTTGCGATGTAAGAAACTCCAAAAGGAAGGGCCAGCTCGACTGCTGAAGAAAAGTAGTTGTGTATGGTGACGTCCTTGAAGACGTCGTACTCCTCCTCAGTCAGATCGAGGCCCGCTCGCTCAAGATTGTCGACCGTTGGGGGAAATGCCATGATCAGAGCAGCGCACTCTTGTTTTCCCCACTTATAAAAGTTCCCGTGAGGCTTCGTATACTTCAGGACTGGGTATTTACCAGTGCGATCGATGCAACGGATCTCGTGGCCCAGTTGGATGGGCGTTTTGCAGAGCTCTTTCTTCGCCCACTCTACCCACACCTTATGGAAGTCTGTATAGTAAACCTGGTGGGTTCCGATGAATCCAGTCAGAATATCGGGGGTAATGTACTGGAGTATGTATAGCTGATCACGTGTCAGCATATGCATGCACGTTTCATGCATCATGGAAGCACGAGGATCCACACTTACAGCTGGGACTACATTTATATCTCCGTAGCCATATAAGGCTAACGGATTGACAAGCAGTTGGGGCAGGGCTGTGAAGTTATTGGCCTTGAACCACTGTACACCGGGCACGCTGAGCTCGTCGGGGACGCCTTTCTGTACCCATGTTAGCCCTTATTCGCAACGTAGGATTCCAATGGTGTTTCACATCGTCCACATACCTTAAAACCAGGCACGCTCAGCGGCGCGAACACTCTGGACCATGTTTGAATATACCGCGGAATTTCGCCAGAGACTTTTGCCACGAATGCGAGGTCAAACGCTGGGACTGGCTCAATTGCACCAGTTGTATAATTGAATCGGAATTGCTCCCTATCCCCGGCCAAACGAAATTGTTCCGACGGAACGCCGGCGGTATTGAGGACTTTCACAGTTTCAATGTATGTTCCATTGGAATAGAAGGCTGCGCCCATGGGGTGGAAGATTCCTCTAAGAGGGTGGTCAGCAACTGTCCAGCCGCGCGCATATGGCGCACCAAAGAATCACGCGCCAAACTTTTCGACGCTGTGGAACACTCACTGTTCATCGTAATAGGACTGACATTTCCCGCCGAGTTCCGCCTGCTTGTCGAATATAACGGCTTTGATGCCTTTCGCTTCGAGTTTACTCGCAGCTGTCAAACCCGCAGGTCCGGCGCCCACAATACACACTGGTGGTCTCACTGGGCGCTTCGGCCATGCTTCTGCTGTGTATGAAAATAATGTGAGTTGAAGACACCACAACGCAAAGAAATTCGTCATGACTGCAGGCCGTGACGCGTTCAATTGGAAGCCCAATAGCTTTTGCGAGGTACCTCGCGCTTTTATTGTATACCAAACATCTGCCAGGGCACCGTCCCATCTTCCTTTTGCTCCGACATGGCCAGCAGCTGCACGGTGCGTTGGCACTTGAGTCGAAGTCTTGACGACTAGCGGCCCAGGTTGGTTGCCGCCTCAACGCCAGCCAGGCAGGGCTTCAGTGCTGGATCAAGCGAGGAGCGGACGGAAAGGAAGCTCGGTTGTGGAAAAAGCAGGGCAGTGGTTTGCATTTGCGGAGGATCAGATTCGCGACCATGACGTTTTTGCATGGATTCTGATGCAGGGCCTGCTCCAAAATTAATACTGCTTCGAGATATTTCGACAGTGCGTCCCCTAGGGAACCGGAACAATTGCGACATTGGGATACACCCAATGGAGACTTCAAATGTTCGTCCAAAAAGCAGCAGAAGTTGCCATACTGTCAGCTCGAGTCCACGGAATGGCATGACTGGTGGCTGAAGGGTGCTATCGATAAAGCTCTTTTGAGGAAATTTCGCGTGGATGCGGTGAACAACTGGCGGTGGATGTCATTCTGCATGAGGCATTGGGGTGCATGTCGGGACCGGGAACGTGGTGCCGAGGTTTCTGTTTTCAGCCCTAGTCCCCAGCGCCACGTTTGGGGTCCTTCGCAACCGTCGTGGTGGGTGGTTCCTAGTCTTCGATAAAAATCGAAACGTTCCTCAGCATTGCGTGGTGTCCAGGAGTCCTGGCAATGCGTATGTGAGACATGATTGAGATCGCCTTCCCATGATTCAACCACGACTCTCCGTTCTTGCGACGTCATGCCCAAACACGAGGCCAGCACTGGTCGCCAGCTCACCACTGCCACGACGTCAAGGCTCAAGAGAAAGGCTGGCGTCGAACGTGCGCTGGCGAATAGACTTGCCAAGAACATGGACCGAAGACAAGAAGATGGAGAAACGTGACTGACATCATGGAATGGAGGCCTCCACAATCCTAAAACCGCCGTCTGCGCCGCTCTGGAACGGTCAAGCGATAACGCCTGTTCGTGCAAATCAGTACCGATGCGAAAAACTGTTAATAAACAAGAAATGACATGTTAGAAGGCGATGAGGCCTGGAGCAAGATATAGAGAGAAAGGAGACAGAGGAGAGACAGTTAAAAAAGTGATGGAGTGCCACTTTGGCTCAATTCAGGATTGAAGTAATGAGGAAGCAGGTAGTGTCCGTGGAAAGGGTGCTTCCTGCCCAATCCCCGGGTCTATGCTGCACTGTCACGGATGGGCACTTGGGAATATGACCTTCGAGTTGTGTCCATTTTGTTCTACGATTCCTTGGATTCCTGCCTGGATATCTGCCTAAAGAATTGGGAATATAGGGCTAAAGTAGCCTTGAAAAGAGTGCTTGATTCAATATGAAAAGGCTGCCTGAATCCGACTGCCTGTGCGCACGCCCTAATGGGCGCCGTTGGTGTGAACCGCGCAGTTTGAAATCAGATACCCGCCAAGGAAAGAATAAAAAAGGAATGAGTCAGAAAGGCTAATACATGTACGACTTCTGGTGTTCAATGTCAACATCAAACCGGCTCTTGTCAGTCCTGCCACTCATCGGGCGTTCACTTGGAACACCGCCAGTGGCTATGCTCTGACCCGGCGACGTCAAAACCCGGGTATCTAGCTCCATATGCTCGGGGCCATCTGGTATGCGGATCTTTTCTCCTCGCCGGCTGTGTCCGCTGCCATACGGCTTTGAACGATTACTTGACCCTTGATTGCGGGCGCGAGCGGGGAAGAGGAGTGGCTTCAGTGCAGGAATGCATCCACAGATGACCCCTACATTGGTTTCGACGGCGGTCCACACCCAAATTTGGAACCCTTCCCAAGTAACGTCATAGGTCCTGAAGAGGACGAAGTGGACCCAGTACGCTCGGAAGCTGCCTGCAACGACGATAACACCACCCACACCGAATAGGATCATAAGACCGATACGTTGACTCCAAGGAAGCGAGAGATTAATGAGGGTCGGGATCGGTAAGGCGTAGATCATGAAGTCCGTCACGACATTGAGAGTGCTCTGGACTACGAGTGGGGGTCCTTCAGGGATACAGTCGCGATGGTCGGCCAGCAGTTTCCAATAGCTACTAATGGGACTGCTAACGTCAACGTATGAACAACAAGAAGGGAATAAGATGGACGTACATGCATTGTACCCAAAGAGCGATGAGGAAGACGATGAAGGCGGCGAACACGAGAGCGAAGGTTGCCCATACGAGCTTGCGGAACACCGATTTTTCGGGGGCGATGCGGAAGTACGACGTAAGGATGGACATTTTGACAAAGCTAGAAGCGAGCACAAATAGTGTTTGAGCAGCCATTGAAGCCTAGACAGATTTAGCATGGCAGTGACAGTAAGGGATCGGGCTCTGTTGTGTACTGACCTTTCTTCCCGTCTCCATCTGCGGCAGCCGCAGGTCCCAAACATGGACATTCCATCCATACAGCTGTGTTGCCATAATCACAATGGCAGTTGTTCCAGCAGAGAATATCTGTTTCATTAGTCTTCCTGTTGGCAGTTACGCTCTGATCTCAAACTTACCACAGCGATAACCATGAGCCAGTCATCCCACCAACTCTTGTGCAGCCATCCTATCCGCACCCACAGCCTGAGTGCGACACATATCACTGCTATAGGCAACAGCGTCAACTCCACGATCATCAATGCAGGGCCTCGTTCGACGGGATTGATGTAGTTCGGCTTGGGCCATGTCATCAGAACCTCTGGTGGTGGGAACCGCATGATGACAGGTAAGAAGTACCAAGAGGACACTTCAATCGACGCCGGGATGAGGGTTCGCAGGGAGCATCACTCGAAGAAGAAGCACGGGCGAGGCAAGCACAGATGTATATACCTACTCCGGACTCCGCGCCTACGCCCCATTGCCGTTCCACGGGCACTGGGGAGGATCGATATCCGCGCTCAGCTCAAGCCACTTAGGGGATGCGACTCCACAATGGCAAATCCTCTGCTGAGGGGGATATGCAGAATCTTCCTGTCTAGGACGTGACTGGAACATGCGCAGATGGCATAAACGTGATCCGCAGCAGGTACTGGACGGCTCCTTTGGAGTCCACCAGGGGACACAGCGTCCAGGCACTTGGTCACCCTCGTCGTCGCCGGTGACTTGCCAGTGACCATGGCCTCTCGTATATGGAGGTAGCCAGTACGCGTGAGGTCTAAGTGGGCCTGTTTCTGGCTGAGTGTGGATGGAGACATGCCGTTGGGTAGACGTTGATAGATGTGGCGGGGGCCTGCACCAATGGAATTACGGGGACTGGGGCAGTGAAGTGCGGCGCTTCCGGCCGCATATCAGGTACCGGACGCCCCGGCGAATAATCCTCCTGGTTCGGGCCTTCCGTCATCACACTGCGAATTATTAAATAAGAGGCGCGAAGTCTCGATTCTCTATCGTGAAATTGGTCCAGGAATACGTTCCACGGGCATCGATCCTCGCTTGACTCGCTTTACCGTTGTTGGTGTTGTTGGTGTTCAGGTAAGACGGACAGCCAATGACAGCGCTTGACGAGCATCAAGTCTAGGGGGGCGAATGGTCCTTCGCAGCGAATGAGCGCGCACTACACCCGAGGGACGTGATGTTTGGTCCTCCTTTGTTGAACAGAAAGTACGAACTGCAAGACGAAAATACCACAAAAGCAAAACTTCCCGGCGCACATCACCTGTCAATCGCGTGGTTCAGGACCATGGCCGCGCCTACTGCCGCGACAGTGGTTCACCAACCCACCACCAGCGGGGCAATCATTTAATCCCGTCCGTAGTCCTACCCTTAGAAAGACTCTCATTCGAAGCCCATTTTCTTAATACCCCTTTTATATAGCCATCGATGTCTGGCAAGGTCGAATCGACAGCCCTTGATTCAGGAATAGTGACCTGCTTTCTGCCCAAAAATCCGAATAATGGTGTCTTTTTCAGCTCTTCGGTCAATTTGCGAGAGTACCTATTGTGACAATCAGCCCTATTTGGTGGCGTCGCAGTGCCGCCAAAAAAGAGTCTGCCTAACCGCCAGGGCTGAGCCATCACGTTTCCCCACAACCTGATGTCGGCAATCATGCACGGAATGCTTTCACTTGCATGTTGTGTCTCTCCATAGAGTACTTGGTACTTGCTGTGCCAATATTGGCCTCAGCTGGCCATGTCGCGCCTCGATAGTCTCGGTGGTCCATCGATGCCAGTCGTTCTACTTTCATCTTGTGTATACGTTTGACGATGACGTAGATTGGCCCTCAACAGTGAGGTTAATTAGAAGGGCCAGTATTTGCTATGTAAAAATTGGAAGGAGAAACTCGCAGACGGCGATGCGAGCCATAACTTCGTGAGGGCCGCACCCCCACTGGCTTTCCCTCCACGATTGGCGGCTGCAGCGGTATGCCCAACGTTTGGAAACCGTTTAAAATGACCCCGAGAGGTGGGTTAATTGCCAGATTGCTTAATCTCTATCTATTCATTGGCATTCTCAGTTGTAACGTGGCCACGCATCATTGCGGCAAAGCTTCGGGCTCCGCAACCAATACATCCAGTGGCAAACTTCCTCCTCAACACAAGGATCACCAAGTATAAACCCCGTCCTACTGATATAGGCTCCCCTGGATTATAATGGTGGCGAACAAGCTTTGATTACCAGCAGTGCTCTATGACCCGCATGTGGGGGATAACTGACAGTGAAACACTGATCGTTCAGTATTGAGGAGATGTGTATAGCGATGCATAGTACCATTTTAACGAAAGCTATTAGGTTACGGAAACTTGGGATGTTCTGGTAATATTGAATAACTGTAAGTCATAGAATCCGTCGACAGAGTAGTAGTTCGCTAAAGCCAAGATCTCAAGTGATGCTTTCTGTCTAGGCTAGCGACACTGTAAACATTGCCCAACCCCTTCCCTTGGCCCTCAGAGTGTGGCCATTTCATCTCCGCGGAAAAGTGTTCATTTCCTTCCGCATAATTGAACAAGGAGCATTGGCTGTGAGATCTACCTAGAGCCCATGGAAAGCTGTCCTAAGGTTGATTTTTCTTTGCTCTTGTAGAATACGTGTCCAGTCATCATCACCTCTGAAGGCACATTCATATCAAAAGTGAACTATACAACTTCCATGCCTTTGCATGGTAGCAGAGTTTCCTGTTGTTAACCAACAGCTCGGGACGAACCTCAAGTTCCATGTGCAATGACATGAGGAGGGGTCCGTGCGGGGACGCGACCCCAAGATGCCAACGACCGCGAATGGACAGAATGCCACAGACCCCAAATCGCAACGGCCACCACAAAATGCCGGATCCCGAACTATGGCCCTGAAGCGCAGAGATGTAGTCCTCGCCGCCGTCGCCGTCTTCATTGCCTGGGGCTACCTCACCCACTGGCAGCCCACCCTCCGCTTCATCCCCCACGCATTCATCGCCGGTATCGTCGCGACCCTCGTCCTTCAAGCATGGTTTATGTTCACGACGGCCTGGCCGAAGCCGTGGCCAGGGGATGTGGAGGTTGACTATGGGCCGAAACGCATCGCCTTCCTGGCGCCGGACAAGTGGAAGGTTGAGCGGGAGGCGCTGACCAAACGTTCGATGTATATGATGGAGCCAGTTATACCAGCTTCCTTCGTTATATCTGACAGCATCGATGTTTTGATTGGACTTATTCTCCGCGACTTCGTCAAAGGCTGGTATGGGAACATAAGCAAGAGTCCGACCTTCGTGAACGAGGTGGATCGCGCCGTGCGGGCAGCATTAGGAGATATAAAAGACCGTCTGGTGGCGGTAGACTTGGTAGAGACGGCGGTATCAAAGGTGATACCTCTCATAACGGACCATCTGAAGGCCACTTATGAGGCAGAGCGCCTTGTCCGTGGGCACAAGCTATCTCGCAATGTCACGGAATCCGAAGAGCTTGATCTGGCCATAGCCGCCAAATATAAGGGTGGTAACCTCCACCCTGCTGCTTCTTTGGCGTATTCCAACACCAAGCCCATACAACAACATCACCTACGAAGCATTATTGCTCGACTCTTGCCAAAGATCATGCCTAGGAATATGACTACTAGCCCAGCTGTCAATGTTTTGATCAAAGAGATTGTAGCATGCGCTGTCCTGTTTCCTGTCATGCAGATGCTGGCAGATCCCGACACCTGGAACCAGCTGATGGAGGGCTATGTAAGAGGACTGCATAACTGAAGTGCGAGAAGATACTAACAAATATTAGGGACGAAAGGTGCTCGAAGAAAGGAAGTCGGTGCGTAAATTGCGTGCGGCTCTCGACGAACACGCTCCACCGTCGCCGAAGCCCCCCAAAGAAGTGCAATTTCCCAAGCTCAATCCACATGACAACGAACGAAGGTTCGAGAGATTCATTCGAGCTATCAGGCAGACCAATACCCTGGCTGATGCACGCCGCTTTCGGAGTGAGGTCACCATACAACTACGAAAGGATTCGTCCGTGGAAGGCCAGGATCCTCTCTATATCCGCCGGTTGGAGACGGCGAAGAAGGTTTTGGACCAGAAAGTCGATTCCCTTTCAGCGGGTGGATCGGTTCGTGCCAAAGTTGCTGCACAAGAGAGGCCCAAGCACAGACGGACAAGGTCGAAATTCGAGAATGCTTCCCTTAGGGATGTGCTCTATGATGCGTCAGGCCTCTCTTGCTTCATGGAGTATATGGATCGCCTCAACCTGATGCGCCTTGTTCAGTTCTGGATTGTCGTAGATGGTTTCCGGAACCCTCTTGAACAGGACACGGACGAACCGTTGGAGCATCTTGGCTCATTACCTGCCTGGACAGATTCCGATCGAGCTGATCTCGCACAGATCAACGAAGCGTACCTGTCGCGATCTGATTTCAAAGCATTGCAGGAAGCACGCGAAGTTGTAAGGGAGTTTCTGAAGGCAGGGCGAGCTGCAACACCAGAACAGTACTTCAAGGCGAGACGGGCTCTTCTACGTGCACAGACTGCTGTCTATGAAGAGCTGCAAGAACCGCATTTCAGAAGATTCAAGAAGTCTGATCTATACTATAAGTGGCTAGCCATGGACGAAGCTGCCAGTGGAAGGACCAGTCCAGTCAGCACCAAAGCTGGCGCTCAGGGATCAGACACTGGTTCCGCACCTCCAATTGCAAGAGTACCGCGAACCCAATCGGGTCTGCGAAACACACTTCAACCGCCAGATCTGCGCAGAGCCATTGCATCGTCCTCGGATCTCAAGGGTCAGAGCAGGATGAAGGACTTAGAGCCACCGCCACGTCGCTCGATGGATGACAATGCGCCCGGCCGTCCCCCTCTTTTCGACGACGAATATGATAGCGATCCTTTGGCGAATTCTGTGACCAGCTTGAAATCAGAACCGGAGGGACCAAGCGGGAGCAATCCGCGAGTCGTGGAATCTATGCAGGCCGCACTGACGGATATTATGGGTGCAGAGCCTGAAGGATCATTGTTTTATGAGCCCAGTCTGAACTCACCTCTTGACAACGATTCAATGAGAGGATCCATGGATCTTCCTCGCACTGCCTCGCCAAATCCAGCGAAGATGCAGAAGAAAGACAAAGATGTACCAAGCATAGCATCGCTTGGGCTAGTAGGGGAACCAAAGACTCGTGGTGTTTTCAACGACGACCTCTTCGGGGACGAAGAGAAGTTTCTGGAGGATGAAATAGAGGAAAGCAGTCCTGAAACGAACATTGAGGAGGATGAGATCCATGAAGCGGCACCCGGAGACCTGGGCCTTGCCGAAGCCATTGATAGGCTTACCGCTGAGATCGAACGTCTCGTGAGGCAAGAGTCCATTGTAGACTCCTTGACGTCCAAGGCAGAGTTGACGAACAATGCGGCCGAGCTGAGGATATTGCGAAAATCCAAAGCTAGTCTGCAAAGAGAGATCCAGCGCAAAGAGCTTCAACGACAGCAATATATTGTCCAGGAGAGCGACAATAGCTTGTACGGTCGCGCGACCGTCTTCATTCAATCCATTATGGTTGGTACGGAGGAAGACGGGAGAGAATACGCCATGTGTAAGTTGAAGCTTTCAAAATAAATGGCTTTGCTTACACGGACGTAGATGTTATCGAGGTCCGAAGACGTGCTGGTGACCATATGCCTGCCGCTGCATGGGTCATTACACGGCGGTACAGTGAGTTCCACGAGCTGCATAAGCGACTCCGTGCAAAGTTCCCGCAAGTGCGGAATCTGGAACTCCCTCGACGGCAGATGGTGCTCAAACTGCAAAAGGATTTCCTGCAGAAGAGGCGCGTTGGGTTGGAGAAATATCTGAGGGTGCGCCCATACAACCATAAATCGGCTGTCGATCCTTGTCTGACGTTTTCTAGGAACTTCTCCTTATTCCTGCAGTTTGCCGAAGTCGAGAGCTGCGAGCATTCCTATCGCAGCAAGCAATCTCACCTATCGATACCGGCAAGCCTGAAACTACCGATCGTGACTTCGTAACGCGCATATACAACTCCGTGGCCGATGGCATGGAAGAGTTCCTCGGGAATATTCCCGTGCTCGATCAACTTTCAGTCGCAGGACAGAATCTCATTTCCGCAGCAACGAACCAATTGGCGGCGAACGGAGCCGCTGTTCCACCTGCAGCAGTAATAGCAGCGCCTGAACCCAACTCTGACGCAGATGCAGAAGCCGAGCTTCTTGCCTTCGAAAATAAGGAGCTGGAGCCTTTCGTGAAGCCCATCTGTGACATCTTCCTCGAGACCTTCGAACTCAATCGGGAGAATAACTGGCTCCGTGGACGGGCCGTAGTGGTAGTACTCCATCAGCTCCTAGGTGGAACTATTGAACGAAAAGTGCGCGACAGTTTTGCAACCCTGACCTCTGAGGACAGCATCGCGAAATACATCGATACCCTTAAAGACAGCGTCTGGCCGAATGGGAAACTAAAGCAGTCTGTAGAGCGGACACAAGCAGAGCGCGATAAAAGTCGAAAACAAGCGGGTATGGTGCTCGCGACGCTGATTCCCGAGTTGGCGGCCAGTGTCGTGGGGAGAAGTAACGCGCAAGCCGCGAGTCGGAGGTTGCTTGCTACGTTTAATAATTCAAGACTCAAGTGAGTGCTTCTAGTTGCTGGTGGAGCTCATGATTCGATGTGCTAACTCTTGTATAGCACACACCTCGCGTTTACGCTGCTGGACGAGTTGATTCAGATTTTGTTTCCGGACGTCATGGTCAAATGAGCTATGAAGGAATGAGCGAGCATTGGCGGCGTTTCCTCTTTTCACCTTCTCTCATCAAGCATTTTGAATGGAGTTGTCGCAATTATGAGATATCGTTCCAGAGTATACACTCAGCCAAAGTAATGAATGCCGCGGTGTTCACGGATTCGACCCGTCTTCGAAAAAGAGATGCTCGCGGAACTCTAGGTACCAGCACCCGCTAGTCTATGCTAGTCAGGTACCACCTCGTGGACGTATAGGCGACATGCGGATGGTTAGGCTCTATTGATTTCGTGCTTTTGGAGCTGGCCTCCCTCTTTCGCGTAGCGGAAGTCCATGTTGCTTCAGTGAATGGTTGGATATTCTGAGAGGGTTTGGATTCAATAGCTTCCCCAAGGCTCGTGTTAATAAGGTATTTCACAGGTCCTCCTCACCATGACTGTCGATTCGAACGAACACAAGGGCCCACTGCTGCAGGACGTGGAATCCGCTCCGCTTCCGTTCCGTTAGCAGGATGCGGGGTGTGGGGTAGCTCCAAACTGGCAGCGGTTTTCCCCAACAGGTCATGCTCCTCCTTCCCCCATTCGCTGACTCGTCCCTTACACTCAACCTCGGAACAGCCAGGAAATCGGAAACCCCTCCACGAAGCTTAGAAGGATCTGTTAAGTTGGTCAGCAGTTACATACCGAGGATGGACGCGTTAACCTTCCATTATTTGGCACCGGACGTAGGACGGAGCTTGGGACGAAAGCTCCAGCCCACTTATTATTCCGCGGACGGTCCTCCCTAGAGACGTCGACGTGCCTCTGGACATAGACAATATAGACGTTGTATTTGGGTCTCTTATCTTTCACCTCCAGCTATCCATTTACTGATAGCCAGCTGGATCTATGGCTCGTAAGTAGTACATCTCGCTAACTCATAGCCGCCGTCTCATAGATTCTCTCCCTAACCATCTTACAGTCCCCATCATTGCGGGTGCCGCAGCTGGCACCGCAGCCGTAGCCGCTTACCTAAACGCCAAATTCCACATTCTCCATGACCTCAAGAATGGCCGTGGCGGGCTCACTCCGAGCCAAGAACTTGTCGACTACCTCACCGGACGCGTCATGTCGAAGCGGGTGCTCCTATTCCACGTCCTGGAAGACCATGCGTTGCATCACCAGCCCCATCACCCGTTCCTGATTTTCGAAGGACAAACATGGACGTATCGCCAATTCTACGATTGCATTCTTGGGGTTGCAAATTGGCTGATGAAGGATATGGGAGTGGAATCCGGCGAGATGGTAGCGATTGATGGTGGGAATAGCCCGGAATACTACATGCTTTGGTTTGCACTAGATGCGATAGGTGCGAAGATCAGCTTCTTGAACTGGAATCTGACGGGCGCCGGTCTGGTGCACTGCATCAAGGTATACATATTTCCCCACAATCCTTTCGCTGGATAAGGGTCATTGACTTCGCGTCGGATATAGCTCTGTGAAAGCCGCTTCGTCATCGCCGACACCGACGTCCGCAACAACCTCGAGCCCTGCCGCGAAGAGCTCGAAGCCCTGAACATCAAAATCCAATACTACGACCCATCCTTCTTCGCTTCCCTCACCGACACCACTCCCATTCCTCCAGAACGCTACGAAGGCATCACTCTGGACTCGGTCCGCTCGCTCCTATACACCTCAGGCACCACCGGCCTGCCCAAAGGCGTCATTTTTAGCACAGGCCGCGAACTCGTCACGGCCTACTCCTCCGCCAAGTACCTCGATCTCAAACCCCGTGATCGCATGTACACATGCATGCCCCTCTACCACGGCGCCGCCCATGGCCTCTGCACAGCCCCTTGTATCCAAGCCGGCGCTACCATTGTACTCGGCCGCAAGTTCTCGCACAAGACCTTTTGGCCCGAAGTCGCCCGGTCGCGGGCCAACGTCATTCAATATGTAGGTGAACTGTGCAGATACCTGCTGAACGGGCCCCCGAACGAGTACGAGCGCACTCACAGCGTCCAAATGGCCTGGGGCAACGGCATGAGACCCGATGTATGGGAGGGGTTTCGCGAGCGCTTCAACATCCCCATCATCAATGAGTTGTATGCCGCCACAGATGGGCTAGGTGCCACTTTCAACAAGAACCATGGGCCGTTCACTGCGAATTGCATCGGTCTGCGAGGTCTGATTTGGCACTGGCGGTATGGTGATGAGGAAGTAAGAGTCAAGATGGATGTGGATACGGAGGATATCATGCGCAATGAGAATGGGTTTGCTATTCGGTGTGGGGTGAATGAACCCGGACAGGTGTTGCACAGGTTGGATCCCGCGTTGCTCGATTCGGTACCGGGGTATTATAAGAACGACAAGGCGACGTTGGACAGACGGATTGCGGATGTCTTTGAGAAGGGCGATCTGTAAGTGAAGAAGATTTGCAATTGTCCCTTTCCTGGAAAGCGCCATACCCCCTGATTTCTGCTATTCTCCCGCTGTTGCTCCCTCGAACCCTTTTCCTTCCTCTTGTACCGGAATCTTTCTCCTAACCTTCACAACCCAGCTGGTTCAAATCAGGCGACATGCAACGCGTCGACTCCCACGGCCGCGTCTACTTCGCCGACCGCCTAGGCGACACCTTCCGCTGGAAATCCGAAAACGTCTCCACCAACGAAGTCGCCGACATGCTCGGCAGATTCCCCCAAATCGCCGAGCCAAACGTGTACGGCGTGCTCGTGCCAGGCTACGACGGCCGGGCGGGTGCCGCCAGCATTGTGCTCGCAGACGGCGTGACGCTCGAGACGTTTGACTTCAAAGCGCTGGCGACTTACGTGAGGGAGGTGTTGCCGAGTTATGCAGTGCCGCTTTTCTTGAGGGTGACGCCGGCGTTGGAGTACACGGGGACGTTGAAGATGCAGAAGGGGAAGTTGAAGAAGGAGGGTATTGATTTGGACGCTGTGAGTAATGATGATGTCTTCTTTTGGTTGCCACCTGGGAGCGATAGATATGTGCCGTATGAAAGGAAGGATTGGGAGGCATTAAAGAATAGGACCGTGAGGTTGACGTAGAGGAAGACGAAGAGAAGGGGTTGCGAAGGGGAATGTGTGGATAACGTCTGATATCACCAATCGAAATGCGTGAGTCCTTGATGTGGTTCAATCAAAATCTCCGAATCCAGTCAAAAGGCATCTCGCGTATGTACCAAACGCTAAAGGTCATATCATTACGCATGCTATACAATTTCAAACTCATAATACACATAGGCAGAGTATTCCTGATCGCCCAAATGACCGGTACTCTGCATCTCGGTCGACAGTGCCTGGTCATCCTTCTTGATGCGTCCTTTACTGTCGCGACCAAAGGCATTGCCGCCCAGGTAGGAGTAGTTTGCGTCGAGGTTGCTTTTTGCCTTTTTCGCTTGCTTGGTAGTTGTCTGAGAAAGATCAGTATTTCAGCTGAAAGAGTTGTGGTATGCAAGGAGCCAGATCTCACCTGGACAAGAGCGCAGACGAAATCCAACGGTAGCCCGTATCGCAACACCGTCTCCACAAATACTCTCAATGCAAGCACGTGGATCCAGATCATGGCTCCTTCACTCCATCCCGTCTGTGCCAACCTCAGTGCATCACCCCACAACTTCCTCTCTTCCTTCTCCAACCTCCCAACCTCCCTCGCCTCCTCTTCCTTCCCGCCTTCCTTATATTTGTACTCCCTGGGCGTCCATCTCTTTTCCCTAGCCTTGTGTACGAACTCGGCGGAATGCTTTTTGAACGCTACGAGGGCGAAAAGTGTGAATTCGTCATCGGAGGCTATTTGGGCGGCAGAGCGAGGAACGACCATTGGCGCCATGGTTTCGTAGGTTTTGTAGAAGTCTTTGACGGCGGAGTTGGGGACGGCGATCAGGAGGGTGTCAAGGTATTCAGAGTCTTGGATTATTTGCGAGGGCTTCACTATTGAGGTGAGGGATTTGGTAGCGAGGTTTCCGCTGAGAAGTGTTAGGGAAGTTTAAGGGACAGATAATGGGAGGGAAGGCGTACGTTTGGCGGCGTTGGGAGGCAGCGAGGTTGGTTTTGACTTGGTTGTATTGGTTTACTTTGGCTTTGACGTCGTTGTCGATGCCTGCGATTTCCTGTGGTTGTTCCGATTAGCTTCCTCCCTCCAAGGCTGGGATATATCTGTCGAACCTTCTGCAAGGAATCAATCAAGTCTGCTATCGGCTTATCTGCGCGATACTTGACTTTATTCCACTGAAAGGTCCTGAGATACTGCTCCACAGGCTCTGTGCCTATATCAGCACCCGTCCATAACCAACCGCACAGGCATCAGGACATGAAGACATACTGTCGTTTATCGTCTTCTGCTGCCGCACCCTGTCGTCATCCCCATCCAAGAGATTCCTCAAGCTATCCCCCACCTTACCCACCACGCCCTCACAAGTTGTATGCAGCTTCGCCAAATCATCCGCCTGCTGAACCAGTGCATCCAGCGTTCCAACCTTAAAGGTCGGAATTGCGAACGGAACCGTCGTACCGACGTCGTCGGTGACCGTACTTCTTAGCGCGTTGAGTGCCTCTTCCGCATGGTGGGACGGGGTGATGGACGTGGGCAGCGAGACCAGGAGGTACCGCGGGGCCTTGGACATGGTGCCGACTCGTCTCCAGGCAGGATCTCGGGGGTATCGGGTGGGTAATGGGCGCCCAGCAGCAATGCGGAGGTGAGCTGTTGTTGAGCTGTAGTGGGCTATACCTGCGATGCACCTTGCGGAGAGCTACCACGCACGGGCCCGTCTCGGGCTGCAGCTCGAGGGCCGTTGCCGTCACTGGTGTTTGGTGCTTTCCCGCCGGGATACGATGTCATACGCCGGCCCTCCCAAGAAGTAGTGGTCCGACTTCACACGATTCCATTCCCCTTCTTTTTCTTTTTTTCCCTTACTCAATCCACACACAATGGCTACGAAACGGAGCATCACGGCCTTGAGACCGGCTCTCAATGGCCTCAGAGCTCCTCAGATCCGTCCTCCCTGCCTCACGCAACGAAATTCGGCGACTTCGCAATTGAGACCTTGCGGGGTTGCGCTATACCGGGGTTCTGCTGTGCGATTTGCGTCTTCGGAGGCGCAGCCCGAGAAATTGGGAAAGACGGGCTTGTACGACTTGCATGCTTCGCGTGGAGCTAGGTTTGTGCCTTTCGGAGGGTATCAGATGCCAGTACAGTATAGCGACTTGGGCATTGGTGAATCCCATGCTTGGACAAGAGAGAAGGCCAGCTTGTTCGATGTCGGACACATGTATGTGCCCAATTGCCCTTGCAATGGTTCTAGAAATCAAAAACTAATTCAATCGCTCCACAGGGTCCAGCATGAATTCTCCGGCCCCGGTGCGCAGGCCTTCTTGGAGACCTTGACCCCTTCTTCTCTCTCCTCCCTCTCCGAATACACCGCGACCCTCTCTACCCTCCTCCACAGAGAGACCGGCGGCATCGTCGATGACACGATCATAACGCGCCTGCCGGGAAAGTTCTACGTTGTCACCAATGCCGGGTGCCGCGAAAAGGACTTGGCCTACCTCCAATCCGAGCTTGAGGACTTCAAGAAGAACCACCCAGACCAACCCGTCGAATGGAAAGTCCTGGACAATCAAGGCCTAATCGCCCTACAAGGTCCCCTAGCCGCAGAGATCCTCTCCCGAGTGCTGGACGAGCAGTCCGCCAAAGAGCTGGAGACGCTGTACTTTGGTCAATCGACGCACGCCACTATCAAGGGCACCGATGCCGAAGTCCTCGTCAGCAGAGGTGGCTACACGGGCGAAGACGGATTCGAGATTAGCATCCCTCCGTACGCAACGGAAGCGATCACCACGTTCCTGCTCGACTCGGCCAAGGATGAGCTCAGACTCGCCGGCCTAGGCGCGAGAGATACACTGCGTCTGGAAGCGGGCATGTGTCTGTATGGCCACGACTTGGACGACACCACCACGCCCGTAGAAGCCGCTTTGTCTTGGATCATCGGCAAAGACCGACGCGCGACGGGCGGCTTCCACGGCGACTCCGTCATCCTGCAGCAGCTGAAGAAGAAGTCTGAGGGAGGCGGTGTTTCCCGCCGGCGCGTGGGCTTCATCGTCGAGGGCGCGCCCGCCCGGGAAGGCGCGAAGATTCTGGACCCCGAGTCCGGAGAGGAGATTGGTGTCATCACGTCCGGGTGCCCGTCGCCGACGCTGAAGAAGAACATCTCCATGGGGTATATCAAGGATGGGAAGCACAAGAGTGGGACGGAGGTGCAGGTTGTGGTCCGGGGGAAGAAGAGAAAGGCGACGGTCAGCAAGATGCCGTTTGTGCCCAGTAAATACTTCAGGCCGGCCCCGGGGGCGAAGGAGTGATTATGGGGTTGTAAGATTCAACGGGAGGGTTTTTCTTTTCAACAAGCAAGAAATGAAGCAAGCGGAACAGGATAATTCAACTTGATATATTACGATTGAAGACGTAGCTCTCTTGAGGTGAATGATGACATCTCTCCCTCTTGCCCAACAAATAGCACATGACTGGGTTTGGACTCCAGCTCCTGCCTCAGAGACATGTACTCCTGATGGCAGGCACGAGTCAAATAGATGGCGGCTTTGAACATTTTTGCAGTGGGGCTCCCCACCCCTCACCATTCAAGAAGACGTTCAAATCAATGTTTGAAAATTGCCTTGATCTTATCTTACGGTATCTTCATATTCCAGAAACAAATGACTACAACACCAACATGGTATATTCCCCCAAGTAATCCCAGTCCGATTAATCCTCCCTCCCCTGCACGCCCATCACTCCCCTCCCAAACCACTCACTCACGACGGCAAACCCATCCTTGGCCCTCTTCAGCGCATCCATAAACATATCATGCCTCTCCGCGCTCTCGACCTGCGCCCTCCGAATCGCCCTTACCGTCTGGTTCTGCGGCGCACAAACAGGACACTCGACGCTCTCATCCGCGACATCCTCTCCATTGCTCAAACAACGCTGATGGAAAGAGTGCTTGCACAGGAAATGCACGGCGGGCAGCTCGAGCGGCGAACTGCAGATCCGGCAGCGCGTAGCTTGGAAGACGACGGGTTTCGTCGCCAGATTCACCAGCTCCGCCTTCTTCGTCTCCGTATCTGCGCGGAAGGTTTCGATCGTGCGGCGGTTCGTCGCGATTTCCTGGCGCTCGCGATCAATGGTCGCGGCGAGGTACTGCTTAATCATTCCCATGGTAGCGACGCCATTGGCGCTGAGCGTTTGGATGACCTGGAGAGGCGCCATGAGGCCGTCCTCATCAATCTTCTTCAGTACGGCGTGCAGCTCATCCCCTGCTTCGGCGAGGATCTCTGGGCTCGAAGTGAAGTACGCGAGACCAGCTGGATAGAGAGCCGGTTCCTCGGGGCCGTACTTGCGCAGAGCGCGGATGGCACCTTGGGTATCCCCGGCTGCGGTGTAAGAGCGGAAGATGTCAAAGTGGAGGCCCTGCTGTTCCCGCACCAGGATCGTACCGTCCCGGAAGTTGGACAGATGTGATAGTAGGAGTACGTTCGATGTGTCGATTGGGATATTCTTTCCCTCGACGAGCTTTTTAGCCTTGGTTTCCCATGCCTGCCTCTCACCGTCCTTCTTTGTGGAGCCAGTGTGGAGGTAGATCTCGAAAAGCGTGGTGTAAAGGTCGACCTTGTCATCCTCACGGAGATTCTCCGACTGGATGCATGCTTCCAAAAACACGATGAACTCCTGTGGATGGTCGACAAAAGCCGAGAAGGCGGTCCGTGGCTTCGGGATTTGGTACTCAGGGGCGGGCTCATCGACATCTGTCTCGACGATTTGAGCCTGACTCATTGCTGATTTCTGGTCACTGGCAGAAGGCGGCGAAGTCACCGAATTGGCGTTCATGTATGGTAGTGGAAGTAGTGCCGCCAGGTTCTGTACGGCATTCGACGCAGCGCTTCCAATGCCCATGCCAGACGCTACAGGCGCATTTGGGATGACAATGGCGTCTTTCTTTGGGCGAAATGAGCCCGTGTAGTAATCGATAAAAATTCGGGTGGTGTCTTTCGGGCACTCGCGCAGCAGAACAGTAGCATATTTCATGAGGTTGCGATATGCCTTTGCTAAATTAGTGCACAAAGTAGAGATAACAGAATGTGATTATCTCACCTCTTCAGGTTCGAGGCGCCAAATATACGCGAGTGCTTCGGCATACCGTTTGGAGTCCTCGATTAGAATATCCACAACTAACTCGTGTTCGCCGTGCTTCCGGGCCAGAAATGCTGCTTGATCAAAGTAGCCTCCCTGGCGGCACATGGATATGGCAGTATCTAAATCGAACTTCAAATCTCCAGGTGACTTGATGAACTCTTCCAGCTTATCCACATCTTTGAGTTTGGCATAGCAATTCAACAAAAGCGTGGTGTGATCTGATGTCGCCTTGTGATGTTCGTGGAGCTCCTCTAGGTATTCGATCAGGTTGTGAATGCGCTGGGTGTCCAGGAACTATTACCGTTAGTCATGATGCGGAAGGGGTTTTGTAATTGGGCGGACCTTTCGTATCACTTGGGACGGCTCAGTGTTGTCTATCGCCTTTAGGTACTGTTGCATAGCGGTATCGTAGTCCTGTTTTTGATACAAGTAGTCTCCAAACTTCCGCAGAATGACGTTCTGTTGGGACGAGTCCAAGCCAGCTTTCTGAGCAAGATTGATTGCGAGCACATAGAGGTTCCGTTGGTATAATATCTCCAGCTTTTGCGAGAACGGCTTCTCGTGGTATCGGAAGATCTGGAGAGTCAGTCATGCGGTATCAACTTGGATAACACCATCAGCTCACCTTCCCGTCCATAGTCAGGACGAATAAGTCACCCCATTCAGACACCATAGCTTTGACCTGCGACGTCAAGTGTTCCTGATGCGCCACAAACCTCAGCTCGGTGTTGAGGAGGGTAAAAGTAGAGGTATTGAACACATCGGAGCCAGCACCCACGCCGAATGTCCTAAGAGGGTTCTCGCTGGGTAGAGCATTGGACCGGGGAGGTGAGACGATAGCGACGTAGTCCTTGAAGGTGGTTATCATCTGCTTCTCTCCTTCGTAAGAGTACGGTGGCCCACGGCCATGGAGACCATAGTAATAGATGGCATCGTTTCGCGCCACGACGACGTCGCGAGTCGCCTTATCCACAGCCATGCACCCTACTCCGCAACCATGCTCATCCAAGGCTTTCGCTGGTTGTCCCTGGCCGCGACCTGATATCACCAGGGTCATTATGCGTCCCGTAGTCGCTATATACAGTGTAGTCGTGTTTCCTTCTCTGAATTCAATCCCCGTTATGGGTTCCTCGGATTCGAAGACGGTCCTCTGTCGTGCACCACGATCGTGAATCAGATCACCCCTGACGACGGTGACTGAGCCATTCGCAAATCCGACAGCGAGCTGCGATAGGTCTTCCAATGCAGCGAAGGCTGATATGGGGAACTGTTTACGGCCATTATGGATGGTCAAGGTGCTCTGGCAGCGCGGGATTCCCGTCTTCTTCTCCAGCTTATCCAGGGCCCAAACTTTCAATACCGGCTCATTGGAGAGGTCCTCGGAAATGGTGACTAGCAGTGGTGTCCCCTGGACTTGCTTCATATGGGTGATGGCGCCGGAGTCGTGAGCGCGGAAGGAGCGCACGACCTTGAAGGCCTGCGAAAGGATGCGGACGACGCCATCGGCGCTACCCAGGAATATACTTTCGGACCCGGAGACGACGGAGGTAATGTTACCGGGCTATAGGGTGTGAGCAAACCGGAGCTTCAGTCGTGGAAGCGACAGCCATACCTCGGAGAGAGCGGAGCTCTCGTCGTCGGGGAGCTCGACCGGGGTGACGTCGAAGAACTTAAACTGCCACTGCGAGCGGGTCAGCGAAGGTGTGTTTTTCGCCATGCAGAGAACGGTGCGTATGGATGTAGTAGCGGAGAGTCATACTGGAGTGACGGCCATCCTTTCTCAAGTTCACCAAGACCAATCCATAGTATAGTCACTTGCACTCACCAGGGCTCTGTCGTCGGAGGCAGGAGCGCCCGCCGGCTGGCGGAGAGAGCTTGCGGGAAGGCGCGGATGGGGGTGTTGCCAAGGCTCCGCCGCAGGGGTAGCCACGTTGGGGCTGTGTTGGGTCGGGGTCGCCGTTTCTGCCTTCTTCTTCTTTCGCCCTCCAGCCCGTCTCACTCTCACTTCTCCCCTTCCCAACCCACAAACGCCAGCCTCATCTTCACTTCACCACTACTGCCACAACTCTCACTTCATCACTCAGAGACAAGTCCTGTCTCCGTTTCCCCGTCTCTGCGCAGCCCTCCGCGTTCGAGACACTTCTTCACACACCTGCCTATCTGCGACACGCTCCTTGTACCAAACGGCGCGTTTCCATCAGCCACCCGCCTTCACCTTCACCTCTTGGTCTTCACCTTCATCGTCGCCGCTTTATCTCCAGCCCCGGCGCGTTTGCGATTAGTCACCCGATCGCGTTTTCTGCCATAACTGCCTCCTGCACCTGCCACCCTCGCCCGCCAAAAACAACACTTTCCTCACACTCCGCCCAACCGTTACTACCACCACCACACTCGCCATCACACTCCCGTCAACCCGTCGCCATGTCTGCCGGAAAGCTCGACCAGTCTCTCGACGAGATTATGAAGGATCGTCGCTCATCCACCCGCCGTGGTCGTGGCACGCGCCGCGGCGGTGCTGCTCGTCCTGCTGCCTCTTCCGCACCCGTTGGAGGCGTGCAGAAGACTACCAAGCCGGCACAGAAGGCCAAGGCTGTCCCTACGGGGCCCGCTGCATCTGGCAGCGGTGAGTCCAAGATCATGATTTCCAACTTGGTATGTGTCACTGCCCCTCTCTCGCATCCTAGATCGCAGCTAACATGCACAAGCCTTTGGACGTTGAGGAATCGCAACTCAAGGTATGTAAGACCTGCAACGGTCTTTGAACCTACTCTTTTATCGCTTTTGGATGGCAACCACGGATCTTACAACGTCGAGCATGGATCTACCATAGGCGCCTAGTTGGCTACCTCCCACGATATGTCTGCGCGCTACTTGTTCAAGTACTGAGCCTCACTTGTCTGTCTGGCAAACATGACCTGTGTAGAGCAACGCGACATGTGGGTTCTGGGAGCACCACCGTGTAGAACGGAGAGGTTGCGACCACTGAAAATGCACTGGGTGGTTACCAGTGAAGAGGGCGGTGCTCAGCGTCAACGTCAGCGTTTGGCGCAGCACCCGGCAAAACCGACCTGTACATGGCAGTGTCACGACACTTCGGTCAGCAAGAGCAGAGTGCAATCACTTTATTTGAGGGCATTGTTGGCATCGATTCGCTCCGCTCTTCGCTTATGCCCTCTGGATTCGCCGCATCCTTCGCATCCTCCGTACGGACGCCTGGTCGTTTTGAGGAACTCGTCTGCTCTGGTGCATTGACCTGCTCCTGGAGCCCCATGGTCCACCGCGGGAAAATCGGAACCTACGCATCTATGGCCTGCTCTCCGGGACTCGTTGAACTTGCCTACATCCTTGCTTGCTTGCGAACAAACTTTTGACGTGTTGCGACGACGACTAATGCCCGTTTAGGATTACTTCGCTACTGCCGTCAATGTCGGTAAGCCCAAGAAGGTTCTCATACAATATGGACCGACCGGACGAAGCCTGGGAAGCGCCATGGTCATCTTCCACAAGCCTGACCATGCGGCCAAGGCAGTCAAGGCTCTTGACGGCATCCGCATCGACAACCGCCTCATCAAAGTGGACGTTCTCGTGAGCGCCAAGGATGCGCCTGTACCTACTCCTGGCCAGTCTCTTGCTGAGCGTGTCTCGTACGTCGCGTTTCCCCATGGACTGTAACTTGATTGTGATGACTAACGATTGCTATTAGGCAAGCCAAGAAGGACAAGCCCAAGCCGGCGACTGCGACGAAGGCAGCTCCAGCTGGCACACGCGGACGCGGAAACCGTCGAGGTGGTCGTGGTGGCCGCGGAGGACCTCGCCGTGAGAAGAAGAAGACAGTGGAAGAGCTGGATGCGGAGATGGAGGACTACTTCCCTGCTGCTGAGGGCGGCAACGTTGCTGGCGTGACGAACGGCAATGCGGGAGCGGCGGCTGGCGGCGACACGGCCATGGACGACGAGATGCTCTAAACGCCTCCGAGGGACGTGTGGTCGACGACGAAGACGAGCAACCACTCTGAGACGTCAGCCACGACTTGTGTTATTTCTTTGCGACAGTTTTTCCAACCGGGCACCGACCGATTTTGAGACGGTTTCTCCTTTCAGCTTTTCGGTTCGAGAATGGAGCATGAGCATTGCGGTGGAGAAGGAGAAAGAGCAAATTGCAGCACACTTGTACCATTACATACAATCCGGTTCATTTCATTGTCGGCTGCCAGGCTTCTTCTGGCACGAGTAATCACGGAATAGAATCAAGTGGTTTTCTTCTCTTGATCTGGGTTGCAAAGGATTGTTCGAGTCCCATGGTCCCAAGTGAAGTCGCGCAGTCCCGGTAACGATGATAAGTCGGCTTGGCCTATGCCACGTACCCACCCAAAAGCCGGTCCTGACGTCGACATGCTAGAGGAGTTTGGGGGTGGCCATGCAGAAGCCCGAGATGGGCGGAAGCTGGGGTAGTTGGTCGGAGTCACGGAGAGGTTGAATGGGAGAAAGGCATGATGGAGGGCCAGACCTCTGGGGAAAGCTCCATGATGGTCGTCGAGCAGCCCCACGCATGCCGATACAGGCCTGATGGGGCGATGATTTGTACTGATCTGTAGCAAGTATGGTGCATCTGCTATCTCGGGCGTTCGCTCGAAAGGAAGGCGAAGAGGTCACTGGGGGGCTATGAGGATAGAGTTACCTGATTGGGGAGGGCGGAGTGGGTATGAGATGGATAGTTCGCCCCTCTTGCTGACAATTGCATGCGATGATGGACTTTGATGGACCCCAGCCAGGACACGGCAGAGAGGCAGTCCCGGGGAAGGGAGAGATGCAATTGGGTGGGCAAACGTCGGAAGGGGAAGTCTTGCGGGGAGTGGTAGGGCAGCGGACAACGGGGAGAAGGGGTTGAAGGGGCTGAAGGGGTTGGGAACGGGGGTTCACTGGGGGTGAAGAAGGCGCGGAGTGCGGGGTTCGGGGAGGCGCTGGGGAAAGCTCTGGGGAGGACCACGCCACTTACACAGTTACAGTTTTCCGAGTTTCGTTGTAGGAACCTAGGAACCTAGGAAGCGGGGGAATTCGAGCTTCCGGGTCCGTCCTGCAACCTGCGACCTTCACTGTGACCCGTGGATTTATCATTTCCCTCCAGCGGATTGGCTCCGGAGGCTTGACAATGCCAGGAGACGGCACGGAGCGACACCTACCCATGGTCATCGTCATCCAGGTCATCTAGGAGACCCTCCGATGGGCAGTGCCATGGCCGAGGCTAAGCTCCACTACTTTTTGCTTCATCGGGATTTGGTGCGCGTTGCTCCAGTGCTTCCAGCGGTTCCTGTGGCTCCAGTGGCTCCCCATGTCGCGATGTGTTACTCCGTACAGCAAAGGTTGTTGCTTGACCCTTCCAAAAGCGGGGTCCCCTCATCCTCCCCTCTTGCCCCCCGGATACAAAGGCTGCCGTCTGCCTCCCTCCTTTTCTCTCTTTCTCTCTCTTCCACTTCAATTTCTCCTCCTAACCTTTCACAATGTCCGACCTCGTTGTAAGACTCAAGACTCCCCACAGCGGCGAGTACGACCAGCCCATCGGCCTGTAAGTAAACCAACCCCCCCCCGGTCGTTCACCGACGATACCCCCCCTCCTTGTTCGACCTTCACCCCGTCCCTCTCCGTTTTCCTGCAAAGTCCAATTGCTGACAATCTTCTCTCCAGCTTCATCAACAACGAATGGGTCAAGAGCGCTGAGGGCAAGACCTTCGAGGTCATCAACCCTACCGACGAGTCCGTCATCTGCTCCGTCTACGAGGCCACCGAGAAGGACGTCGACATTGCCGTTGCCGCCGCTCGCAAGGCCTTCGAGGGCGACTGGAGGAAGGAGACCCCAGAGAACCGTGGCAGGCTTCTCGTCAAGCTCGCAGACCTCTTCGAGAAGAACGTCGACCTCCTCGCTGCCGTCGAGTCCCTCGACAATGGCAAGGCCATCACCATGGCAAAGGGTGACGTCGCCGCTTGCGCCGGCTGCCTGAGGTACTACGGTGGTTGGGCCGACAAGATCGAGGGCAAGGTCGTCGACACTACCCACGACACCTTCAACTACATCCGCAAGGAGCCTGTAAGTACCTGCTGCCGTAGTTACTAAGGGATAGATGTATTAACCCTCTCTTCAGATTGGCGTCTGCGGTCAGATCATTCCCTGGAACTTCCCTCTCCTCATGTGGGCGTGGAAGATCGGTCCTGCCGTAGCTACCGGTAACACCGTCGTCCTCAAGTCCGCCGAGCAGACCCCTCTGTCCGCCCTCGTGGCCGCCAACCTGATCAAGGAGGCCGGCTTCCCCCCGGGTGTCGTCAACATCATCTCTGGCTTCGGCAAGGTCGCTGGTGCTGCCATCTCTTCCCACATGGACATCGACAAGGTCGCCTTCACCGGCTCCACCATTGTCGGCAGGCAGATCATGAAGGCCGCCGCTGCCTCCAACTTGAAGAAGGTCACCCTCGAGCTTGGCGGTAAGAGCCCCAACATCGTCTTCGACGATGCCGACATCGACAACGCCATCTCCTGGGTCAACTTCGGCATCTACTTCAACCACGGCCAGTGCTGCTGCGCCGGCTCCCGCATCTACGTCCAGGAGACCATCTACGACAAGTTCATCCAGCGCTTCAAGGAGCGCGCACAGGCGAACCGCGTCGGCGACCCCTTCCACCCGGAGACCTTCCAGGGCCCCCAGGTCTCCCAGCTCCAGTTCGACCGCATCATGGGCTACATCGAGCACGGCAAGCAGGAGGGCGCCACCGTCGAGCTGGGCGGCAAGCGCATGGGCGACAAGGGCTACTTCATCGAGCCGACCATCTTCACCAACGTGAAAGAGGACATGAAGATTGTGCAGGAGGAGATCTTCGGCCCCGTCTGCACCATCTCCAAGTTCAAGACCAAGGAGGAGGTCATCAAGATCGGAAACAACACCACGTACGGTCTTGCCGCCGCCGTCCACACCTCCAACCTCAACACCGCCCTCGAGGTCGCAAACTCCCTCAAGGCAGGTACCGTCTGGGTCAACACGTACAACACCCTTCAGTAAGTTGCCCCCCTTTCCCCTACTAAAATTAACAAGCTAACTCTTCAATTCTAGCCATGCGTTGCCGTTCGGAGGGTTTAAAGAATCCGGGATTGGGCGTGAGTTAGGTGAGGCCGCGTTGGAGAATTATCTCCAGACCAAGACGGTGTCGATCCGTCTGGGTGATGCGCTGTTCGGTTAGAGAATAGGATAGGGAGAGGCGAGGAAAGGAAAAGAATGATGTGGGATATCCCGTGGAGGAAAGGAAAGCCTTCTTCTGCATGTACATATTAGCAAGCGAGAAATGATGATGATGATGACTGCACATACCTCTTTTGGGTCCAGTGAATGCATTATCACGTGATCGTGCCTGACATAGTTTCAAGAGCGGGCTAGATCGTTGCGTGTGAACAGTGCCTGCCATTCCGAGATGGACTTGGGCGTCTCGTTCGTCATCTTCGTTTCCCAACGTTTCCCAAGGGGGTGTCTCAACAGCCGATGCAGCAGGCCTGCCACCGTAGCCAGCTAGCAATACATACCAAGATTCTAAAAGTGAACACCTCTAACTGCACTAGAGCTCTCTGCAGTTACAGAATACAAGTCTATAAGAGCATCTTGCCTTTACCCTATTATTGTAGATGGGGAATTAAGCTTACAAGATTTGTTTAAAAGTGCGCGCCTACTTTAAAAACTACTACTGCCTCTTGCCTAAGTCTTAGCTAGCAATACGTACTTAAATTCTAAAAGTGAACACCTCTAACTGCACTAGAGCTCTCTGCAGTTATAGAATACAAGTCCCTAAGAGCATCTTGCCTACGCTCTATTA
>JAFHBW010000348.1:0-27263 GCA_019022765.1 Westerdykella sp. P71 | reverse complement strand
GAGCACCCCTGTCGTGCGCGGACCACCTACAATACTTCGGCCGGATACCACAGTACACAGTAAAGGTACAAGCGCGATCGGCGGTTGATGAGGCGCGGAAGTCCGACGCGGTCGGTGCACGAGCCATCTACCCAGCCCTGGCCTGGGCAGTACCTAGGTAGAGCAACATTTGAAGACGATGACCAGAGCAATAATCACCATCACCCACGTATGAGACCGCATTCTCACACCATGTTGAGAGTGTAGTAGGATACCACCATCGAGCATCCCCATGCCCATTTCAACGCTGCCGCACTCCTATTCCGCCTCCGACGCTCACGTCCACGGTTGCTCGCTCGCGGTCCAGTAAACAAAGCCTCCTGAGCTTCCCACAAAGCTCGTAACTTCCTCGCCTTCCCTCGCCTTCACCTGTGCCGGGTACACAACCCGCAGATACTCTTGCAGAATGGCTTCACCAGACTCCCCTCCCCAGCCCGCTCTAGCGACGACAAAGCGGAAGTTCCATAAGCTCCTCGATAACCTCGCCGCTAGCACATCCTCCACCTCCCTTGCCAGCACGCTCCAGGAGTCTAATGCGTCTTCGGTCGCTATAGTGGAACCACCGCTTCCGGAACCACCGCAGAAACGCTCACGAGTCACGGATCTGGGTTCGGGCAAGCGTACCGTGTCGGGCAGCGACCGCATTCGTGCCATACAAGAGAAGCTATTCACACCTCGTACGGCTGCTGACAGGCATGCCGGTGCCGGAATTCGGAATGTCAACCAGGGTTCCGTTCCTGTGAAGCTCTCGACGCCGAGGAAGGAGCCTAACTTCCAACCACATAGCCAGGAGCATTTCTTAAGCAGATTGAAAACGTTCGCCGATGTGAAGAAGTGGACGAACAAACCGGAAGCCATCGATGAGGTACAATGGGCGAAGCGAGGATGGGTGTGCGACACTTGGAACACGGTAGCTTGCAAAGGTGGCTGCGAGCAGAGGGTGGTCGTGAAGCTCTTTCCAAAGCGAAAAGACCCTGAAGGGAAGGAGATCGACATGACAGAGGATATGACAGAGGACGTGGATGAAGGACTAGTACAAAAGTTCCGGGAGCTGATCGTTGACGGCCACTACGAAGACTGCCTCTGGAGGAAACGTGGCTGTATGGGTGAGTGCCATTAATATTGGTCCTGTAGCCGCAACCTGGATCTGCTAACACCCTGGCAGACGATATCTACCACATATCAATCCCTGATCGGGTTAAAAGCTCGGCAGAACTTCTTGAGCGGTACCGCTCGTTACTACCCATCACAGGCGAGCTACCGCTTCCGGAAAACTTTACACACCCGGGTCCATCAGTGGAAGAGATCCTGAAGAACATGAACCAATCCTTTTTCACACCAGGGTCCTTGCCCCCAGAAAACTTCCCACCTTCTTCGGCAGCAGAGCAGAAAGCCTTCGTATTTGCGCTCTTCGGCTGGTCAGGCATGTCCGAATCCAACATCGCTCTGGCTACTTGCAACCACTGCTTCCAGCGCATCGGACTGTGGCTTTACAAAGATGAAAAACTCAAAGCTTCAAGCTCCAGGCTCGATGTACCCATGGAATCCCTTCGTCTCGATATCCTAGAGTCTCATCGCGAGCACTGCCCTTGGAAGAATGCCCAAAGCCAAAGCAATCCAAAGGATGGACCAATCAAGGACATGGCCGCCTGGCAAACTTTGGAATACGTACTCATGAGTGGAAGGAGGAAGATGGGACAGAACCACCACGCGCCGGAACCTGAAGCACAGAGCTACCGAGGTAGTATCGATAGTGATCGGGGGACATTGGAGGCAAAAGATACTAATCACGCAGACACTCTGAATGAGAAATGGCGAAAGTTCAAGGCAAAGTTGAGGAGGACAACGAGCAGGAAGAGTCTCAAGAGCGTCAAAAGTATGAAGAGTGGGAAAAGCGTGAAAACGGCTGAAGAGAAGGAGACGCAGAATGCCGGCTAAGGCATTCGTTTGCTCAATTCCAAACAACTTCGACTTGATGGCCACCACAAGTCCTTGCGGCGGTAATACAGGCACAGGCGTCGAAGTTGTGACAGTGTCGGCACGTGATTTACTGATATCCCTGAATCGAAATCTGTCGCAATCTGTGTGATCAATGAGGCATGACATCTTCTTCGAAAGCGGGAGCGCCATCTTTGACGTTGCACACCTGATCTGATTGTATACAGCGACGTTACTCGGTAGATGTTGAGATAACATTGGTATCTAGCAGGAGACTCCTGGGCTGATCAGTAGTGAACCGTCCACTCGCCGTCATTCATTAGCGAGCGGGCTAACGTGGTCGTGGCGGGGGCGTTCCCTGGAAACACGAAGACCAGCCACCTAGGAACGTTTCGAGCTGAGAAGGCCTGGCCCGCACCGAACAGGTCAGGTCTCATTTCGCTCTTTTAGTGTCGTGGACTCGTGGCATAGAGCTTGGGAGGTTATAAACCCCTGTATCCCAAGTCTCAACTCCACAATCGTCGTACGCGTGCGCATCCTGCCGAATTCCCGTCTGCCAACTGTGCCTGTCCTTCCTCGTGCCTCGGTGGGCTCAGAACGGCATTCGGCGTCCTTCTTTACATGCAGCCAGACCTTCTTGTTTTTCGACCCAATCGTTGCTTTTTCTGCCCCTCTTCAAGTCTTCTTCACAATCTATCACCCATTAGAACTCAAGACGAATCACACAGTCGCCATAGTGCAGCAGAAAGATACCATAATCCACAATGCCATCGAAAGGCGTAAAATGTTACGCGTACATCGCCGCACCGGACGTTGAGATCGAGTTCTCCGTCCCAAACCAATCCGTCACCAAGCGTGACCAAAACCAGTTCACGATCGACCACCTAGAAGTAGACTCCAAGAACCTGGGCTCCTTCAAGTTCACCGGTCGCTTCTCTTTCAAAGTACGCCGCAATGGCAGAGACCTCACCGAGCAGTGGACCGAAGTCAACAGCATGACCGGCAGCTTGGAAAACGGCACCATGAACAACATGGACCAGACTCCTAGCATCTTCGTCGACGACGTGATCATCACGTATGGCTTCTACGATGCTGGACCTGGGCATGCAGGTCTCCCGAAACAGCACCAATGTTATGTAACCGTCACCCGCAACTACCAGGACTGGATGAAGGAGCTAGCACCCCCCGGTAGCCCGCAGGCAGACCAGCCCTTCCACAAGTTGGTTCTTCCCTGCCCCCACGACGTCGGCATGAACAGCATGCAAACCTCCCTCGCCATCATCCAGAACTCCGGGACGGCAACTATCAAAGAAGTCCTGGGTGGCAGCCTTCCAGGCGCCCTGTCGGTCTTGAATAAAGTCGCTGACAAGGCAGTTGCCCACATTGCCCCAGACATTGTGCGCGCTCTCGCTATCACGCAGAAAGATACTCTAGATGTCCTGCTCAAGATTGGGGCACGGTATTTTGAGTTTCGCCCAGCGAAGTGTCATCGTATGATGCAAAAGGTCAGCCCCTTGGAAGATACGCTCTATTTTCAGCATGGCGCTATTCCCGGAATGCTGTACAAGGAATTCTTGACCGGCGTGGTGGCGTTTCTAAAGGATCGGAATGATGAGATTGTCGTGGTGCAGCAGCGATGGGACGGAGTCCCGGGGGATTGTCCGAGGGGAACGGATGAAGAGCTGAAATCAATATTGGATGAGGTTCTCAGAGACTCGGACTTGCAGGTGGGGAACCTGGAGGACATGGAGAGGATGAGTATCAAGGATTTGAGGAACGAGAGAAAGAGACTGCTCATCACCCGCGATGTCAACCAGGTCTCTAACTATGACGACGATGCCAGCGCGACGCTGGACGGCGAACCCATTGTGGCGAAACTGACGGAGATGGCGAACAATCCGCCTAGTGGTCACCCGATTACCTTATTGCAGTGCCAGGCTACATCGACGAATATCAGAGATGTCATCGTTGCTAGTGTTATGGATTCGGATGTCTCGACTAGCCCGCTTCTAGCAACAAAGGGGGTTTGCGATGCGAAGATTCTGCCGTTGTTGAGAGGCGAGACGGGGAAGAATCTTGTGAGGGAGGACGGGCTGGTTGTGTTAATGAATGATTTCCTGGATGGGGCGACGGTGGATGTGGCAATTTCGTTGTGTAGGGACAGGCTTGGTTAGAATACATGTTGATTATATATGGATTTGGGTTTAGGGGCATTGTTAATTATATGTTGGTGGTTGATATGAGATCCTATACATATATTGGTGGTGGCAGAGGTTGAGTGCGTCAGTTTCGATGCCCCAGGGTGGTGGAGCGTGAGCTTGAGTATAGCAGAACTGTCAATTTCCTCACAAATATCCATAGAATCGTGCGTCTTGTGGGAGCTTGCATATTTCCCTTCATCCTTGATCTGCATCTCTATTAAGGGTGCTCCCGCCCAATGGGTATTCCCACCCTACCGAATCCCTGGGACTGGAACGCATAACGCTTGTACGGGGCAAGGATGTTCCAAGGACCCCGTTGATATTGGTGCACAACTGCTTACGGCTAGAATTTGGTTAGTCAACTATTGTTCCACTCGGGCCTATCCAACCAGGACACCACTTGCCCGGATTCTGACTACAACACGAACGTCTTCCGCTCATTATATGATTCGTCAACGCCGATGCGGCGAAACCTTTTGTTGGATTTATAAGTGTGCTCACGCATGCCTCGAAGCACCTTTGCACCACTTATATCTGATCATAACGGCTCGGCATTTGACTGCACACCTCCAGCTTTACCAGCTCTAAACCTCACGGACAGCTCCTGCAACTCCACCATGACAACATTCCCCATACCCCTCCAATGTTTGCTTCCACACATCCCCGTCATTCTACTAACCTACCTCTTGACGAAGGTCATCTATCGTCTCTATTTCCACCCTCTTTCACGCTTCCCGGGTCCAAAACTTGCAGCCGCAACATCGTTATGTATTCAATGCATACTACGATATCTGTGGTGCGGGTCTCGTTTGCAAATTACCAGAAATGCATAAAAAGTACGAAAAAGTGATTCGTATCCAGCGGCATGAGATTCATGTTGCGGATTTGGAGGGCTATAACCAGTGAGTGGAAAGCCTGCCTGTTTCTGTATTTACCTTTAAAACACCGCCTCAATTCCTGAACTACGCAATCAATTCTCCAGATACAACGCGTGCACGTGAAATATGCTAAAGGTATGCAGAGTCTTCAAAGTTGGCACCCCCTTCGACCGCGTATGGCGCAACCAATTCTTCCTCAATGGCTCACTGCAATCCAAACCCACCTTCCCGGAAACGAAAAAATGTAAAGAATCCCTTAGTCCCTTCTTCTCCAGATCAGCAATCCGGCGCGTTGTACCCATCCCGGATCTCAAAAAACTCTCCATATTCTTGAAGGCCGTGAGAAATCAGGTTGACCAATCTTCGAAAGTTGGGATTAAGAAGGAGGAGGAGGAGGAGGAGGAGGAGGAGGAGGGGAAGGGGCATTTGTGGATCTTTTCATTGCTTAACTGCTGATACGATCATACATTACTGCTTCCAGGCTGATTTGGATTCCGTAGCCGTCCCCGGATTTGAGGACAAGACCATTAATGCGCTGGTAGAGGGCATCGATATGGCCATTTTAGGGACGTATTTCCCTCGATTCTATTGCACAATGCCCTAGAGGCAAGGCTGGTTGAGGAGCGGAGAGGAGAGATATCAGAGAGAGATATGCTTGTGGATTTCGCGAATTTGGAGGGTGAGGGATCTGGGTGTCTGAGGGCAGTGGTGAAAGAAAGTTTGAGTATGGGGTACCAGGAAGAATGCCAAGAAGGGTGTCCAAGCAAGGGGCAAGGCTCCGGGGCAGATATGTGCCAGGTGGGATGAGTGATTCTTCTGGTTTATGCGCGGCTGTGAGAGGAACTGCTGACCGACAGGATATACGACGGAGCAGGACATGGAGTGGAATAATCGGTTTGTGCCTGTGCCAAATGGACGGATCAAGGAGCTTGTCAAACTGAGGAAAGAATGAGCTGTGCTTTAGCATTATTCTTTGAAAATGTCTATAGACATGGAGGCTCCTTCGAAGTCAGGCTGAGAACTTCAAAAAGTCGGTGAGTCGTGGCTGGGTTTCGAAACTTCACATGCTTTAACGCTGAGCTGGACATGATGGAGAGAGGTAATTTTTCGGGACGGTACCGTTTAATTGCCAATGGAAGCTCCTGCAAATCAAGCTTTGATTTGCAGTCGACCCAACCCTCTTTCCTTCCTCTTCTGATTCGACCACTCAACGATTTTCTGATCGAGACACCACCACCAATGCTGATAAAACACTTCACCTATCTCCCACGCTTCTTCGACCAACTCATTGCCATTAGCCCAAGTAGAGGTATTACCATGGTTTCTTATCCCATCCCGAAAGTCATCGAGGTCATGCATTATGCGTACAATGGCCGTGCGCTGACCCTCGCCCTCAGCCTCCTGAGCGACAGGCGGGCGAAAAGAGGAAGGTAACGCTAGCATGCAGATCAATTTCTCGCGCACAGTAGGCCAGGGTAGGGTATCCAGCATTGGATGATGTGGTATGGTGATCTGAGCAGGGGTTGGGTGTAAATTGGGAGGTAAAGAAGGGTGAGGGGTTGGAGGGAGCACATGGAGGTAGGATGGGTTCCAGATTTTGGCTCCTAGGTCGAGGGCCGTGATGATCAACCCGAAGGCACGGAGGGCAGGGAGGAGGGGTATATCGAGCTGGGACGCGTCTGCTGCGAGGGGAAAGTTGAAGGCAGCAGTTGCATTGGAGGGAACTTGTTGTATTATTGACTCTGTTGCTGTTCCATCAGCCTGGTCGACATTATCAAAGCCTGATCCAAGTCAGTGAAATGATACAACAGATTGTCGTAGAAACCGCAGGACAAGGGGGTATAACCCGCCGGAACGCGTACAACAGGAGCACGGTCGCCGGTGTTATGCATGAAATAGCAAAGTTAACAATCGAAGTAGGTATACCTACCAAATCCAGTAAAAAGGCCCAGGTCAATAGGGTCCGGGTTGAAGTTGAAATCCTCGAAGCTAGTGGGAGGCGCACCACGTACAAGCTCCTCCACATCATTGTCATGGCTGCTTTCCGTTGTGTAGCCTGATGGCGAGCTTGAAGATTGAGCTCGATCTGAAGATGAACTTGACAAACACTCAGACGTAAGAGGGACTCCTCCATCCATCTGCAGAGGCGGTTGTGGTGTGGCGGTTGATTGTGAATTCCTTGCTCGGGCCTCCAGTTCTGCTAGCTTTTCTTTCCGCTTCTGGCCTGTCACACAACTCAGCAATCAATCTAAACTTTAGTTTGGATGAAGGGGACAGTACGGTATCTTCTTTGGGCCAGAACATTCAGCACTCTCTTTCGGTCTGGATCCCCGAGACTGGGGACTTCATCTGGCGTCGTCGTCTTCTTCCGTCTGTCTGCAGGCATCGTGTGATTTATACGGGCTTCACGTTAAGGTACGGTGACAGATTTGAAGTAGCGCACATGAGAATGGACAGTCTTATACATATGAATGTGTTGACAGGTGCCCCTCTCAGAGCATAACGTTATGCTCGTAAAGCGGACTAGACCAGATTCGATTTAGCGCCCTGCAATACGAGATACGACAGTCAAAGGAGCCGGAAGAAATGGATCACTGTCCCGCCATGGAAACCGGGCAAACATCTGCTCCGATCTAAGAACCTACCAGTTGGACTTGATTCGGCCCTCGTTGTTGTAGTTGCAAAGTTTGTTCGAGATTCCGTAAATTTCTTGGCGGGACGATTCCCTTTACCGGCCGGCCCTCCATTTTGGGAGAATAACGAAGTGAACACTCCGTCATAACAGTTTGGGACCTGTAGTTTAGCCATTAGAGTATGTTATGCTAGTGAACCTTATGTTAACGCGACGAAGATAAAAGGGAACGACCAGCACTGCTCTAAGAACCCACCAGCGAACAATCAATCAGCACTACAACTTCAACAGTGGATCACACAATCAGTCGCACTCTTCTTCTTGCATATCTTTCCAATATGTCTCCATCACAAACATCCCCAACTCGTCAATCCGAGCCTCTTCTTCCACCGAAATCTCTGAAGGAACCAGTGGAACATTTATCCCCAACCACGTCCACTGCCATTAAAGCCCTTTCCGTACTTCGAATTGCCATTGGAGCGGCATGTACGGTAGCGCCTCGCTTCAGCTGTGCCCTTTTTCAATTCCCGGTTCCAGCAGCATATGCAGTTATGCCCCGACTCTTTGGCGTCCGCGATCTAGCCCTTGGCGAGCTGCTTCTCACAGCTGAAGACAAGAACAGTCCCGATGGTGGCAAGAGGGAGATCAAACGCACCCTTTGGGCAGGTATTGGATGTGATCTTGTCGATGTTGCTGCCATGGCTTATGGAGTGGCTACGGGGACGGTCCGAAAGCCGCCAGCGTTGATCTTTGGCGGAGGCGCAATTGCATTTATCGCATTGGCGGCAATCAGTATGCGCGGATTGCAGAAGGAGAAGACAAGGGATTGAAGAAGTTGGAAGTTGGAAGTTGTTGGAAAGGCGTCATGGACGGTGCACATGTCAAGATTGGTTATATGGTTTCCTAGTGTATTCCAATCCGGTCACAATTCATATAATTCCGTTTACCACGTATTCGAAGACATTCCGTGATCCGCGAAAAGATAAATCATCCATCTCTTGTGAAAATGCCAGCCCTGAACCTCGGAAGGGTGAAAGGTTTCATCACGTGAGGGCGCGACAACAGGGATCCCCATTCGGGAATTCGGTTGCCGGCGTGACGAACGCCCAGCCTGCCGCCTGCCGCCTTCTGCGGCGCCCAACAAACATCGAGTGCTGGTCACAAGGAGGACTCCATGAGCCCGTAAGTACTGCCCTCTGCGCACCATTGTACGGCAACTTATACCAGTCTGTAGTTTATGAGCGGCAGCCCCAGGAAACATCACGGCCCTCCACGTGGGATCAACACACTGTCCTCGCCGCAGAAGCCGTCATTTGGTTCATCGAGATCAAATCAAACGGCGAAGAAGCGCCGCTTACCATCCGAACCAGAAAGCGATTCCTCATTCCTGGACGCCCACCTGGAATATAGTGACCAGGATATCTCGGTCGACAATCTAGGCAACTCGAGCTCGCTCTTTGAAGAAAGTCCCAACGCGATCTTACCGTCCCCTCCGTACGTCGCCCCAATATACTACAACGCCCGGGGGACGGACAGAAGGAAGATGGTTAGAGAGAGGGAGCCTGCGCCTATACCGCAGCATACGATTGCTGCACCATCCAAGCCTCTCCAGGAGATGACCAACACAACTCCAGAATTTGGCAAGGCGAGTCCCTTGCGGAACCCGCTAAAGAAGGATACACAACATGATCAGCATTCTCATCTATTCAACGTGCCAAAGAAGGGCCATTCGCGTCCAGAGCATCATCGTGTAGCGACAAATGAATTCAGAAAGGCCCCACCTCCGCCACATGGCACAACTAGAGACGGCCAGCCGCAGTCAGGGCAGGATCGCGCACCTCCAGACGACCTGAGAAGGCCGCCCACTCACTACAACCTCATCAGTCACGGCTCAGTAGCGCAAGGTCAGCCTCGACAAAGCTCGCCAGTAGCAGGACCTCAAGGGTCAAACGCTCCCCATCCTTTCAAGAATCTCTCTTCTGCCGGGCCACGACCTGGGACAGCGTCCTCCACTGAATCTGACCTTTTCGAGATACCCGCTTCTCAGTTCCAACCAAAACCATACCATGGTGTCCCATTACCCAGGCCTGACAAGGCCAAAATGCCGTTCATACCCCCAACACCCCGTCCCCTCTATTCGTCCATGGGCCACTTGGACGAGTTCAAGCCGCTGAACTCTGGTCCTATCCCCTTCCACCCTCACGGTGCCCGACAGACGGTTATCATTTCCGATCCTCTGCTGAAACGTCATGACGCGGAAGACGACGAGGACGGCTTCGACCCCGATGCGGCAATTCGAGCCGAAGGACAACAGTTTGGCGCTCCGGATCCGCTTGCATATGTAGACTCTGGGAAGGCCCAAGAGAACATTAAGGCACTTTTAGAAGGCGCCTTTGAAGGGGACGATGAGAGGATACCACGGACTCGCGGCCGCAAGAAGAAGAAGCAGCAGCAACAGGCTGAGAAGGACGCCGCAACTCTTGCGGATAAATTGGCGTCTTTGAAGGTGGAAGATGCGAAGAACGCCCCGGATGATGACGAAGGTGATGATGAGGATGTTGAGGACGACGGAACTGTCGAAGGATTGAAAGTCAGGCTCCTGCCCCATCAAGTGGACGGCGTTGCGTGGATGATCGAGAAAGAGACAGGTGCGCGTATGAAGAAGATGCCACCCAAAGGGGGGATTCTGGCCGACGACATGGGTCTTGGCAAGACGATACAATCTATTGCCCTCATTCTCTCCAATCCACGGCCAGAAAAGGATACCGAACTTGAGAATAAGAAAAACAAAATCCTGCCCACCGTTCGCAAAGGGACTCTCATCGTAGCCCCACTGGCTCTCATCAAACAGTGGGAATCCGAAATCGACGACAAGGTTCTAAACTCGCACGCTCTGAAAGTCCTGGTGCATCATGGGCCTAACCGCACGAAATCCATCGAGAAGCTCAAGGCCTATGATGTTGTGATTACGACCTATCAAGTTCTCTCATCAGAACATGCTAGCTGTGGTCAGGGACCGGACGGACTTAAGAAGGGCTGTTTCGGTGTCCACTGGTACCGAGTTATTCTAGACGAGGCTCATACCATCAAGAATCGCAATGCCAAGATGACGAAGGCTTGCTACGACATCCGGGCACACTACCGATGGTGTTTGACAGGTACACCCATGCAGAACAACCTCGACGAGCTTCAAAGCTTGATCAAGTTCCTGCAGATCAAACCGTACTGTGACCTGTCTAGTTGGAAGGATTCTATATCCGGCCCCATGAAGAATGGTCGAGGGAACCTCGCGATGCGGCGTCTCCAAATATTCCTTAAGGCATTCATGAAGCGACGTACCAAGGACGTTCTGAAGAAAGACGGTGCTCTCAACTTCGGCGGCAAAGGAAAAGAAAGCGAGGAGAAGGGTGGCTTCCAGATTGTTGCTCGCAATGTTGAAAATATCGTAGGGAACTTTACCGCTCAAGAACGCCTTTTCTACGACAGGCTAGCAAATCGTGCAGAATCACGTTTGGCAGAGATGATGGGGGGTGAGAAGGCTGATTATATTGGAGCATTGGTGTTGTTGCTCCGGTTGCGCCAGGCTTGTAATCATCCCAATTTGACAAAGAGCAATGTGAAGGACGACAAGGACGCATTGACTACGGGATCCAAGTCTACGTCTCTAAGTGGTACGCAGACACCACGAAAGGCCAAAGACACCGACGCCGACGACCTTGCTGATCTGCTTGGCGGGCTGAGCGTGGCAACCAAGCGCTGCGATATCTGCCAGAAGAATTTGACGAAAGATACCACTTCTACGGACGGAATCCGGTGCACTGAGTGCGAAGCGGATCTAAACATCTCACAAAAGAAGTCACGGAAGCACAAAAAGCATCGGGAAGACCAGCACAAGGACCGAAATTTTAAGAAGCACACGGCGGATACAGGAAAGAAGGGGGATGCTTCCAAGTTATCACGACGCCGCCGGATCATCACCGATAGTGATGATGAAGACGAGGAAGAAGGCGAGTGGATCGTTTCCGGAGATCAGCGCGACGTTCCCGACCTTGGTAAGGCCGGTGGGACAGACGATGAAGACGCTGAGGGAGGCGGGGATACCTTGGGCTCAATTGACTCAGAGTCATTTGCAACAGATGACTCTCCATCAAAGCAGCGTGAGATGGACTCATTTATCGTCCATGATACGGACAGCGAAGACGAAGGCCCTGTTGTGCGGAAGAAGGAAACGAAAAAGGTCATCAGTCTTGTTTCCGATGACGAGTCCGAAAGCGAGGCACTGCCTGATGATGAAGGTTCTAGCACCGAACAGGGTTCGGAAGAATCGGACTCGGAGGGAAACTCAGAGGTCGAGTACAATGAGTCTGAGCTTACACCATCCACAAAGATCCGGCAGCTTCTTACCATTCTCGAGAAAGAGACCCCGGAGCACAAAGTTATCGTCTTTTCCCAATTTACTTCGATGCTTGATCTCATTGAGCCCTTCTTACGGCGGGGGCGGTTCAACTACACACGCTATGATGGTAGCATGCGCAACGATCTCCGCGAAGCCAGTCTCCATAAGCTTCGTAACGACAAGCATACCAGAGTACTTCTGTGTAGCTTGAAGTGCGGAAGTTTGGGTCTCAATTTGACGGCAGCCAGTCGTGTTGTCATCATGGAACCGTTTTGGAATCCTGTAAGTCATGTACTATGCCCTCGTCGTTAATGAGATCGCTAACGGTTTCCCAGTTCGTGGAAGAGCAAGCTATCGATCGCGTCCATCGATTGAACCAAACTGTGGATGTCACGGTGTATCGTTTATCCATCCATGACTCTGTCGAAGAACGCATCCTTGAGTTGCAAGAAGCAAAGCGCAAGCTCGCCGCCGCCGCCTTGGAAGGCGGTAAGGCAATGGGTAAGTTAAGCATGAAGGATATGCTTGCGCTGTTTAAGCGTGACGCCGAGTACGACAACCGTCATATCGACGATGGAAGCGATCATGCTCTGTTCGCTCGGACCCGTGTGCTTGAGAACCCGATCAAGAGTGGTATGGCTATGTTGGCGGATTCGGTGAGTACAGAGGGTAAACCGCGGCGGAAGGCCGGTAGTCTCGGCCTTAAGCGCGTTGAAGACAGTGTTTGGGGTCGTCGTTGACAATTCTTTTGGTATTCGGTATGAAACGGAGTGACCAGCGAAATCGTATGTGACGACTTTATTTGGTTCCGGGTCCTAGGTGACGATGACGAGATAATTCGTCGTGGGCGTTTATGTAAGCAAATTCATGAGCTCAGTTCTTTACCTGTGGCTTCCTGTGGGCAGCCGTCATAAAATGCGGTGAGCCAGGTCCCGTTTGCCAGGCACCTGCAGCGTTGCTGCGGGCAAGCCTCTCACTTACTTGATTCAACGCAGGCCACTGCGACATCACAACTCCCAGAGCAAGCTCTGTCACCCGGCCCAAGGGCAGGCGCCTGACATTACCATGACTGAACAATTCGAGAGTCAACTAGCAGAACTGAAGGAGCAACTCCAAGAGCTGCAGCAAGATGAAGACAACGCCCTGCAAGAGTTCCAGGTACTTACAGAGGAACCAAAAGAAAATTTTCATCAGACAACACTAGCTCACCACGTTTAGGCCGCGACCCAAAAGTACAGGGACATAAACATGATGAGTGCAGCGCGCCGCGCCGCGCTCTTGGACGCCCTCGACCAGCTCATGGTGGCCCAGATCAGGGCGGCCAACGAGGCAGACAAGGCGTCCACACAGCCTGACAGGACCGACAGAAACTCCAATGGCCGGGATCCCGAGCACCATAAGGAAACCTGTAGAGAGTATAAAACCGTAAGTCTTTGCGTCGTCGCCACGGCCATTCGCACAGGGACTGACAACGCTAACAGACTGGTAAATGCACGAAACACAGCTGTACGCTCTACCACACACTCCCATCGACCGGGCCACCGGGGCTCATCCCCGTCAACGCGCAGAATCATCGCATCGACATGATGATGCGACTACCCCACTGGAAGCTCTGGAAGGAGTACGACGCACATCGCCTATCACATCAGCTCTGCGTGGACTTCCACATTCGTGGAAAGTGCGACAACGAAGATAGGTGCAGCTATACTCACGGTCCGCCAGTCAATGATGCGAAAAAAATCTTGCATGAAGTATCGGCTCTGGAAGACTGTGTGCAATAACGTAGGCGCCTGTAGGCGGCTCGATTGCTTGATGGGACATCACTGCCACTTTAATCCTTGCACGAAACCCAGCTGCGATTTGCCTCATGATGTTGATACCAAGATTGTGCGGTGGGTCACACCGGATGATGGACTCCCCTCCGGCGGCTCGCCGGCGGGTACAATGGGCTACAACAGTGGGTGCAGGAAACGCAAGACAAAAGACGGTGGACAGACTGTCGATGTCAATCTAATCGACATGTGAGAAGGAAACAGGAAGCGACTAGCTCTCCCATACCGAATCGCCCAACACAACATGGGAGGTGATCATGAACAGATGGACGAGGGTGACCAGCTATACGAAATCCAGTAGCTATGAAACACGCCGTGAGTCAAAAGCTTCAGGCGACAAGGATGGCCGTGGAATCTGCGAGAGATGAGATAGTGACGATTGAGTAACTCCATGGCTTACCTTGACAATTGAATGTTGGGTGTCTTCTCCAATGGTTCTTCTCCGTGACTATACATATGTATGTATCGACCTAAGGCTCAACCAGTGAAGTGCTCCTCCAAAAGCCGGCGTATACCAAACGCACCAAAAGCAACAGACACCGACCTCACTGGTGGAACAGGAAAGGAAAAAAAAGAGAAAAATAAACAGAAATCGAATTGGAAAAATTGCGAAAACTACAGGCACCCCGACTTTTGCGGGGTCATCTGTAGAAAAGCCTCCATTCGACTATTTTTACCCTGATATTAAGGCAGACAGGCTCTCGCCACAGGAATCGAACTCGCCGCGTCCTCGTTTCGGGGAAATCTCTAATGCGTGATTCTTAATAGGCATTTTCCCAACCCCACTAACGGCGTCGATTATTGTGAGGAACTAAAAATTGTTAATTTATATAGGGCATGAGGGAGATAATACCATAGCAGAAGGTCGAGTAGGTCGCCAGTGCAGTTGGAAGTTGACGGGAATCACGTCACCGCTCCTGCCTCTCTGGTTTGTTTACCTGAAGGAGCCTGCCACTTCCCCGACGATCACTTCACCGCATTAGGTACGTTCCGGGATGTACGGTACAGTGCCGATTTAAGCCGCCTAAACTGACCTGACTCAATCACAGTTCCACTATATAGTGGTTACCTACGATTTTGAGCTGTTGCAAGGACACTGCGGTGAGGGCGTCTGTGGCGTAGCTGCCACGCGCCGCCGCACACACTTCACCAATCTTGTCTCGTCATTTTCACTTTCCGACCGCCTAATATCCTCCAGACCAGCCGAGCATACATCTACCCTGAGAAATGGCGGAGCTCTACTGGCAGTGGCTACGGGAGCTCGAGAAAGAGTAGCAAGCCGTACAGCAAGAGTCAACTAATGCAGCCAGGATGTATGAGGTATGCACAAGAATTTGATCGCGGCATTCGTACGTTCCAATTGGCATATTTGGTACGCAGAAGGCGACAGAGGAGTATACTACTACCATCAAGAAAGATCCTTACCGCCCCGTCCCCATCCCCACGTCCATGACTGCGCTCAAAGACGTCAAGGGCAAAGCCTCCGATCCCGCGACGCACTTGCTAAGACCACGACGAGACAGGACAACCCAAGGCGGAGCCTCCAGCAAAGATACGGCTGTGGCGGCTGATTTATGCGGCAGGTTCAGATTGTATCACCTCAACGCCCGTCCCCTCCTCAGAACATTTTGCTAATACGGTCACCATGAGGCCGGAAAATGCTCCATGGCATACTGTCCCAGTATACATCACATCCCGCTCAACGTAAACAAGCACCGTGTGGACTTACACATGCCGACCCAGACCTGACGAAGTGAGCGCTTATGTTCGGTCGGAAAACAGGCATTGCCTCTCCAACTCCTGTCTTACCTTCCTCCTCAATGGAAAATGTCAAGACTATGAACGGCAGGAATGCGAGTACACTCATAAGCTTATCCGACTCGATCCGGAGACTAAGGCATACTTGGGGTACAGGTGGGGGAGGACGGTTTGTCCACTAGGAGCTTCTTGTTGGAGGCTTGGCTGCTTGAGGGGTTATGTATGCCCCAAATTCTATTGCAAGGGACAGGACTGCCGGTTGACTCACGAGGATACCACCGTCACCGGCTGGGCTGCCGCCGATGACTTCAAGAACACATTAGATGGTGTACCAACTAGCAATAAGAGGAGATTCAGGTATGGGGCAGTACAAGATGAGGACTTGCTTGTGAAGAAGGAGACGTACAAAACGCGTTGACGTTGAGAGAGCCTTGGAGTAGCATGGCTGGCATGGCGCACATGATGTGCGGATCTTAAACCACGACCCCCAAGTGGAATCTCGAGAATTACATTGTGAACCGTGGTTGCGAATTGAGTGGGACGTATGATACTTGTATGCCGGAGGTGGTCTCGACACGTGAGGGAAGGAAAATGGGGGGCGCGGTTGGTGCGCGGCTGTTTTTTACTTTCGCGGAAGCCCAGATGCACAGATTACTATGGAAGGATGCGGTAGTTGATCAGTGATGGGATACTCAAGGCTCTTAGTTTCTGCTACCAGTAACGTAGAAAAATTGAGCCATGTGTTTCTGAGAATGCTGTAGCACAGTGGAATTCTCGAATTTTGGTCTGTAATAGTAGACCTATTATCTCCCGAATGGAGACAGGGATTCCTCACAGGGTAACACGCCACTCCTACCGTCACCTCGGCGGACGTGAGTGATGAAGCCCCTTGCTGTAAAAAGATCATCGCATGGAGGTATCAGAGCACAGGTGTTCTTGATGGTAATGCCTAGCCACGGATTAGAACCGGATATCCACATGTCCATACCTACGATGCTGCCACTGCGGAGTATCACCGTCGCGCCTGGAAGTCACTTGGAATCAAGATCATAAAGCCATGCAGGCCCATGAATGGCTCCAAAATGGAGGTCATCCGCCATAAAAGTGTATCATGGCGTTTGACGGTACTAGTCCGCACGGTGAACTCGAGGTGAGGTCAAAAGCATGGCAAGTGCACGGGCCACCGCGGAGCGAGTTGGTTTGTTTGGGTTCCGTCCCAGAGCCACAACAAGCGATCCCCAACTCACCAACCTGCGGCTCGACCCCATCCCATCCATACGCCTCGCATGCTTTCAGCGTCATGCTTAGATAACCCCTAACTCGTTCTTTGTTATAACCAGTTTGTCTTGCGAGCGCGTACCGAGACGCGTCATTGGGGAGTTAAACCACCGTCCCGTACATCATGGCAGCTGCGCGCACAAAGGCTCTTGCGATTGGATCTGCCGAATGGGTCCGAGACGAGCGGCAGCACTCACAAGATCTTGTAGCGCAGGAACTGGAGGATTTTGGCTTCTCCGTGCGCAATGAACTTGAATGGCTGAACGAGCACATGGCCGAGATCTTCTCACATGACGGACAGTGAGGCTCCCCAACCCTTTGCTCTCGCGGCGACTTGCTGACAGAATTACAGGAACAACCTAGATGTATTCAAGACCCCCGGAAAACTGCGCGGAAAGACGCCTCGAACGGCGCGAAAGAAGATTGCACCCGACATCCGCCAGGTACTCCCCTCCGCCTCACTCTTCCCCTCGTAATCCGCGTTAACATTAGCACAGCCTCTGAGCGACATCTTCACAACCAACTCACAGCAGTGGCCCAGCCCTGCACGGAATAGTCTGAAGAACGCACTGCAGAAGAACGTTCCAAAAGCAAGATTCCAGGTCGCGGAGGACGTAGAGAACACGTCGCCCATATGCACACCGAAACTACAATCACCAATCCCCCGTCCGCTTTTCGCGAAACAGCTGGGTCAGGACAATGGGATCCTAGAATCTCCCCGTCGCCCTGCAACGAGACAGGATCACGCGTTCCTCAGCCAGTCGACGGCTGTTCACTATACCCCGAAGATCTCGAGCCAGGACACAGAGGTGGCGACTCAGATTTCTGATGATGTTTTTAGTCAGGGACCGTCACAAACAACGCAGTTCACTCAACCGACCCAGCCCACAGAGTCATTGCGACGCTCGTTGAGACTCTCTGCCGGCGGAAGACGCGACACAGGAGAGTCTTTTGTATCGGCGAAGGAGGTTTTCGGAAGTAAGAGAGGGTCAAATGAACATTTACGCGACGAAGAGGCCGTTGATACCATGGATGTCGATGTAGAACAGCACCAGGATCCCGCAGTTACGAATACTGACATGAACACCGATGTGACTCACGAACATCATTCACCTGCGCGTCCAGAAGCGCGCCCATCTGATCAGTACAGCATTGGCGCGGAGACACAAGCTGCGCTTCATGCCGCCATCCACCGAGCGCAAGCTCCTGAGCCCAAGGTCCTTATCGGACCCAACGATATTATGGCCATTTCCTCAGATCCGGCGCCCCATAATGACGATACAGTTCTCCATCATGACATCGAAGACCATATGGACGTAGATGAGGATGTCCGCTCCCCATCTGACGGCTCCAGCCCCGTGAAACCGCTAGTTAGAAAGAGCAGCCTCACTTTTGCATCTCTTCCAGCGCGAGAGCCGTTAATCACGAAAAAGAGTATGGGCAACCGAGTTTCTCGTACTAGCCAGGTGGATCAAAGCAAGATCAGAAGCAGCAATATTGGGAGGTTCACTGGAGGAAAAAGCCTGGGTGGCAACCAGCACACCCAGTTGGCCGAATCTGTTGACAATGCCATGGAGGTGGATGCGGAACCTCCAGCTGTGCGCCAAGAGGAGTCTGAATCAACCAAGCTGCACAATCTGGCCTCCACGAAGTCTCTCAAGGAGCGCCTTAATTTGCTCAGCCAGAGGAATGAGCCTCCGAAAAGGACCAGCCAAAGTATTGTGCCGTCTTCAGTAATGCACCCTGCGGTTGCGACCTCTGCTCAATCTTCTCAGCCGATGCAGGTATCCCAACCTGTCTGCCCACACCTTTCCCAAGATGCAACGGACCAGGATGAAGACGACGAGGATGATTGGATATCGCCTGTCAGGACTGCCGCGGCCCCAACGATGGCCCGTCCAGCGCCAACAAAGGTCTATTCGGCTGAGGTGCAAGCCAGCATCCATGGAAAGGCGTCGATTCCCAAGGTTGCTTCTGCTTCAAATCCGGAGCTCCCTCTTGTCGAGGAGTCAACCACTCCAGCGGGCTCTCCGACACTTAAGAGGCATCCCGATGGGCCCCTCAGTGCGTCCAAGGCTAAATTCTACTCAGCGCTTCGAGCAGCAAAAGAAAAGATAATCGGTTCCAGCGCAACCAGTGCCCAAGTCAAACTTGATGCTCTGGCTGACAACGCCTCACGTCCAAAACTACCGCTGCATAGTTCTTCAGATGATATTTTTGCTAGCCCGAAGCGTAACGAAAAGGGTGGAGCGTCGATCTTCGCGCACCTTCGTTCCCCATCCAAGGAATCGGTCAAATCGAACAAGTCAAGCAAGCTAGCGACCAGCTCAAGTAGTCCCGTCAGGGACGATGGCCGGAGAACACGTAGCTCTTCTGAGCGTGAACGCCAAAAAGAGAAGGATCTCCGTGAGAAGGAAGCTAAACAGAAGCAGCGGGCAGAACAGAAATTGAGAGAGATGCGTGAAAAAGAACAGTCGAAAGCAGCGGCCCACTATCAGAAAACGAAGGCGGCAGCGAACACGCCAATGGCTGCCTCGTCACATTCCATCAAGAAACAGGGCCCGCCTGTGGTTTTGAAAACCCCGGCTGCAACGACACACGCCTCTCAATCTAGGCCGGGTACCGTGAGGGCAAATACTGCGACCCACCAGCAGGAGCAAGATTCAGGCGACGATATGCCTCCCCCCCCTCCCCCAAAGAGTATATTGCCCACTGGAACAGGGCACAAGCTCCGAGAACCAAAGAGACTGGTAAAGGCTCCGAGCAAAGACACCATTCCTAAAGGCAAGCCACAAAAGATCCAAGTCAACCTTCACCGGGACAGGTTTGGCCAAGCACCTCCTGCTCAAAAGCCAACTTCTACCGCCCCTCCCAAGATGGCACCACCACCTACAACTGCCAAACCCACAGCTGGCCCCCCAAAGCCTGCCACAGCTTCCAGCTCGAGGCCGACCCCAGGCTCTAGGCTCACGTCAATGGCTCCCAAACCTGCCCCTCGACTGGGTCGTACACAGCCCATCAAAGCAGCCGAAAAGCCAAAAGCCCCTCCGCCTCCTCAGTCGAGAGCTGATCTTCCAGCGGTACGTCCTGTTTCGAGATTACAGACGGTGCAGGACGCCAATCGCATCAATGTGCCTCCGATCAATCCTGCGAAGCCACCCGTGAAACGTCCGTTCCAGACCGAGAATGATGAGACGCTCCATAGGCCAGCAAAACGACCGTCGCAGCAAGCCAGGTCGAAGCCGGTGACTCCCGCACATGCCCAGTTCGCCCAAGGCAAGATTCCTTTTGCCGAGTCGTCTCAATCAGCACAACCGGCGACGCAGTATCCCAATGGAGAAGACATCAAACTCCCGGATATTATGACCGACTCGGAAGACGAAGACTCTGAGAATGACTTCGAGCAGCCATCCTGGGTCAACACGCCTAATCTGCGTAACATGCTAGAGCAGCAGCAACTTGTGGATCCAGAGCAGATCTTCGGCCCAATTGCCCCTCTGAACATGGAGCAAGTCTTCCCGAATAAAGAAAGGCACAAGAGGTTCCGCGACCGGACTAGCAGTGCATACTGGGCGAATGACCAAGTCACTGAGGAAGAGCGGCGGAAAGAGCGTGAGGCTAGAGAGCGCTTGGTAAGGGAGGGTGCTTGGACGTACAATCCCTCGCCCCGCCCTGGAGTTCAGAAGTAAGATGTATCCGAAACATTGATCCCGGTTTCACTGAAGGTTTGCTTGATGATGAAGGACAAATGAAGGTACAGTCTGGCGTTTTTGGAATACACCCACGGCTTGTGCAGGAGGGTTTGGTCATGGGCACACACAGGGCGTGGGAAATGCTTTTTGCATTTCCGTGCATACACGGCGCTCGCTTTTATACTCTGGGGGAGACTATTGTCACGATGGTCGGGCGTTTAATGTCATGATTCTTCATATTGGGTCCGAATTTGTTTTTTCCCCGCTCCCGTGCGGCGTATCTTCGTATCCGTTGGTTAGGATGTATAGCTGCCCACTTGCGTTTAAAGAATATTGTAGAGGTCATTCTCGCCCGTCGTTCTCGACGCAAGATGGTCTTCGACCATGGAAAGTCTAGTTGATGAAGTGATGCTCGGCTGAATGTTATCATCTCGCGGGGTCAAGACAAGAGGTACGTCAAGAACGGAAGGAACAATCGGCGTGCCCGCCCAGGTGTCAACTCTTCACCTATGTTACTCCATCCATACCCCTTCAACAGATTCTCGTTTATTGGCTTTCCACCCTACGGCACGCACTGCTCCCTATTTAAATCAACACTATGGCGAGGCCATCGGCTGCGCAGTCGTCCAGCGCACGCACAGATAGTCAGTATGCTGCAGCCCTCGCCCATACGACTAGCCCATTCTCACCTGCCCGTAGGCAACAAGCCAAGGTCCTCCAAGAGCTGTTCAAAAAGCCCAAAAGAGACGACAAGGAACTGGACAAGATTTGCGAGAAGATCAAGCAGGATCAGCGAGAGCTGAGGGCGCTGGTGAAGGAGAAGTTGCGGCAGGCGTGGGTTTCCATTCGACGACAACAAATCAAACATAGTTAACAAGGGAACAACAGCGAGACACGCAATGAGCGTCGTAAAGAAGACCTCGAAGCACTCATCACACGGACCTGGCGCTCTGTCTCACCAGAAGATGACAGCGCCAATGTTGATTATGCATCCTACCCAGATACTCGCATCGCCCTCAACAAGGCCGACGAGGCAGCTGCCTGCGTCTTGAAGCATATCAAGTCGATGATCGGAGACTTTCGAGCTATGGAAGATGTCGTTGAAGAAGCGCACAAAGACCAGAAAGAAAGAACCGTGGCGGACAAGTGGATCCAGGAGATACAGGAGACGGAGAGGTTACTAGGACTGGGGCGTAAGAAAGCGCTCAGGGATGCGAGGAGGCTGCTTGGGATGGGCCACAAGGCTGACAAGAATGCCGACGGCACTGGGGACAAGATGGAGGGAGTTGTGAACGGCGAGGATGGAGATGGGGCGATGGAGTTGCAGACGGCGCTCCGGTACGTGGAGAGGGGAGTGAAGAGGATGACGAAATGCATCCCCCCAGAAGAGACGGAGAACTCGACCTGAGACGAGGGTTGGGGAGTGGAGTAAGATGTCCCTGATGATTGATGAGACAGCTGCAGGTGATATAACGATGTCCGAACAATTCTATTTTGTGAGGACAGGGTTTGAGTTCAAGCTCTACGACCCCAGGCGATAGTGCACTGCACAAGAATGAGCAGGCTGCGAAATCCATCCTCTGAATTTGCGACCATTGAAGGTTTCTCCGCTTCATTTGCAGGAACGGATTACAGTGAGGTTGATCCTCAGATCCTGGCAGGTCGGACAATATTATACTGTTGCCTCGCGTACCGGTATCCTTGCATATAAAATTAGGCACTGTATTTTGATGGTTCGTGCGCACGGGCCCCTCTGGGTCGCCAAGAGTTGTGTGGTTAGTCAGCGCATCCACACACGAATTTTGAGATCGCTAATCTCGCAGCTTCAATTCTGTAACGACGACCGACCCAACGACAACCCGCCCAACGACCAGCCAAGGTACTTATCTCTTTCACATAAACATATCTTTGAAGTACGACTGTACTAATATTGCCGCAGATGGGTGCCCTCAAATGTACGATCCCGATTCCGCGCCTCGAATTACCTGGGCTAATGGATTACAGATGTGGAGGAACTTCAGAAGAAGAAGCAGTCGGATATCATGCGCTTCTTGACGCGTGTGCGCGTAGGTTCTCCATTGGACTTATTGAAATGAGAATGATGCTAACATTCGTGACTCTAGTGCTGGGAGGTATGAACCACACCCTGGGACTTGGTCCCATTGATGTTACTCGTTGAACTTTGCTGAGAGTGCATCAATAGCTCCGACAGCTCAATGTCATCCACCGTGCCTCCCGTCCTTCCCGCCCCGACAAGGCTCGTCGTCTGGGATACAAGGCCAAGCAGGGCTATGTCATTTACCGTGTCCGTGTTCGCCGTGGTGGCCGCAAGCGACCTGTCCCCAAGTATGTTGGCTCGTTATCTTGAGAGCATTGAACTGAATAACTAACAAATCATCACAGGGGTGCCACCTATGGTACGCGAAACGCACAGAATCTTCACCCTCGAACGCTACTAACTCGGTGATCAGGCAAGCCCACCAACCAGGGTGTGAACCAGCTCAAGTACCAGCGTTCCCTCAAGTCCACGGCTGAGGAGCGTGTCGGTCGCCGTGCCGCCAACCTCCGCGTCCTCAACTCGTACTGGATCAACCAGGATTCCACCTACAAGTACTACGAGGTCATTCTCGTCGACCCCCAGCACAAGGCCATCCGCCGCGATCCCCGCATCAACTGGATCGTCAACCCCGTCCACAAGCACCGCGAGAGCCGTGGTCTCACCGCGACCGGCAAGAAGAGCCGTGGGCTGGGCAAGGGTCACGCATACAACAAGACCACTGCTGGAAGGAGGAAGACCTGGAAGAGGCACAACACTCTCTCCCTCTGGCGTTACCGCTAGATGGGTTGAGTGTGCGGTGGTTCTCGTGGAGCATTTTGTCCGTACCATGGTGCGAAAGGGAAGGTGCGGCTGGAAAACGGTGTCCTGGGCTACATAGCGACTTTTCTAAGATAGGTCACTTGACGACTATCAGAGCTTTCCAAAAGCTCAAAATTCGAACGAGAATTCGGATCTTTCGATTATCTTCTCGTGCCAGGCTGTGCCCGATGCTCCCACCCGGAGACTGCGAGACAATCCAATATCATACCGTTTGGTGTCTATGGAGCGATCTTGTCCCTTGTTTGCAATCTTGTTTGCATGTTTACTGTGAGGTTTCGGAATGTGAATGTGATTGCGACGTCTGGTGGTGCCTTACCACCTGCATAACTTGGTATATTTTATAGGCCCGCGGACGCTGGTTCACTGCGGGATGACAGAGCAGGAGCAGGACAAGGCAGCGGCGGCAATGAGCCCTCGTGACTAGGGCTTCCCACACGATAGACTCCACACTTTAACAGCATAACAGCACTGTAGGACCACACTGGAATACGTTGTTACAAACAAAGTCAACACTTTTCGCGGACTTATCGATTTTCCAGGGTTGGCGTCAGCCACCGATCTCGTGACTCTCGACTCTCGTTGCCCACAGCTGCGGGCGGCTGGATCTAGCCAAGCGTCGGGCCGCAGTAGAGACAAGTAAACACTACCAACCACGACAACAGTCCCACGCAGGCGCTGCTGATCCCGTCCAATCCACTCTTGCAGGCTCCGCCCGAACACTTGCTTATTGCGCGACTCTGCAGCCCAGGGCAATGTCTGTCTCGCGGTGACGTGGGCGGTCCTTCTGTCAAACCGACTTCACCGTCACACGATATGCGCGGCGCCTTGACTTCCCTTCCACTGTTTCCTAGGTACGGGTCACACAACAACTGGAATCCGCCCTCAGCCTCAGTAGAAGCAACTGACGTCCTGAAAGTCGCTGAAGCGCAGCACCTCCAGTGCGTCTGCCTGGGAAACCGTCCCTCACCTTGAAGCTGCAAACTCAGAACATACCGAACCGCGCTCCACATCCCACCTCGTCCTGCCCTCATCCGCCGCCGCCATGGTTCAGGCCGATGCGAGCCGAAACTACTACGCAGACCTTGGTGTCTCTCCCAATGCAGACGAAGGCGAGATCCGGAGAGCCTTTCGGCAGCTTGCTTTACGCCATCACCCAGACCGTAATCCCGGACGCGAGGCTGAAGCTGTGATCAAGTTTCAGCAGATACAAGCGGCGCACGAGATATTGATCGATCCAATACAACGGGCAAAGTATGACCAGGCCCGGAGGAGATATCGGGCAACCGCCCTGCCATCATACGCTACGGAGCCGCCGCGAGCTCGTCCCGCCCCTCCGCAACGGAACCCATACACCACCACTTCCAGTGGCTCATATTACAGGGCGCCCCCGCCGCGACCTGATCCCCAAACGCACCATAGTACCTATGCCAATGGCGCAGACAGGTTCACCAGCAGGAACTTCCGCACTCCACCCACCGCGCAGCGACCAAGCACAAGGCCCACGGAAGAAAGGGCAAATGCTTTCACAGCGTGGCAGAAGATGAGAGGGGGTGAAGAACAACGCGCAAAGGAGGCGAGGGCCGCAAGGGCCGCAAGGGCCGCAAATCCAAATAATCCAAATGGGACACCTTTCGGACGTAGTCAGAGTACACGAACCCCATCCAAGAAAGGGTTTGATCCCACAACACCTGGAGGAGACGAGGGTCAAGCACGTTCATCATACCGCTCCAACTATGACAGGCCAACACCGTCGGCACCGCCGATGGCAGAGGCGTCGGGTCAGGCGTCGGGTCGTTCCGGGGAAGACATCACGAGCGATGAGGTTCCAGACGTCCCCTACGCGGAGGGTAATAGAGTGCGGACACCCTATTTCTCCAAGGTTGGAGATCGTACATCGGTATTTGGGGACGGAATAGGAAGATCTGCGAGTGTACGGACTTCGCCTACCCAGAGGCCAGGGGCTTCGATGGATGCAAGGGCATATTCAGACTCTGGACGAACAGGGCAGAAACCCGCTACCAACGGCACAGCTCCCAATCCGTTCCCGGATATGTATCCTCCCAGCTCAAGCGAAGACGAATCCGAGGAAGAGGTTCCCCACTTCTTGCGAAGAAACGCAGGGCCCCCACCAAAGGTGTCCCCGAATGAACGTAGGACACGGACCTCGGGAATCTTTGATGCTAGCACTACTCCAGGGTCTCACGCAACGCCCAGGCCTTTCCAAAGCCGGAGTGAAGAGAGCATCAATCTCAAGTTCTCGCCTGGGGAATGGCATGGCAAATTCCAAGGGAACCCCGACTACTTCGCTCCCAAAGCAGAGAAAGGTGTATCACCGACCCGAGGAAGGTCTTCGACAAGGACGACCACACAGAGGAATCAATATGCAAACAAATCGCAGCCTCCACCACCTATGTTCGCTATGCCGTCGTTCGACAGGATGCCTCCACCACCACCTCCTCCTCCGCTAAATACACAAACATCTTCGGCTGATACGTCTTCGGCGCCGGAATCGGCGACCTTCCGGCCAGAGACGTGGGCAGATACGTTCAAGTCCCCAGATTGGGCTGTTCCGCCTATTCCGACGAGCACCAAACCCACCCCAGCAGCAGAACCTGTAAAGTTTGCGCCTGAGACCTGGGCTGGCACATTTCAGTCTCCACACTTTGCCATGCCGCAACCGCCCAAGGAGACTTCGCCGCGCCGGGGTTCGAATGTAGCGAAGAAACCGAAGGCTAATGCCCGCAAAGCGGCGGCGGCATCGACATCTACGCCAGTGGGCTCTGAGACGGATGGCCGCAAAGCCAAATATCAGGCCTTTGCTGAAGAGGCCAGTAGCGGTGATGGGGATGCCATGGACATCGACTCAAACACGCCGCCGGTGGCAACTCCAGTAAGCAAGCCTGAGCCGGCGAAGATCAGTGCGGATTATACAATTAAGCCTGGTACGCCTATTAAGTTTGCTACTCCAGCTGCCGGATCTACCTCGTCCCCCGTTGTCTCGACTTCTACACCAGGCGCTTCTGTACCCAGCGGTTCTACACCCAATGGAACCGCGCCTCCGCCCTCCACTGCTACAGAGGGCCAATCAACTGCTGGAATCAATGGAATATCTGGCTTGCGCAATGTTGAACCTCTGGTGCCCTCCAGTAGCGGTGGGCTCTCTGGCCTGGAGGATCTGGGCGATAGCCTGCCGTTCCCTTCTCGAGCATCAAACGCGCATCCCACGAAGCCGAACTCGGCCCAGAAACTGAAATACCCCACCGTCCCGTGTGCCCCTTCGGTACCTACGAAACTGGACGACGTGTCAGTAACATCTTACCTAACGCAGATGGAACGCTACGTGCAAATCTACCGCGAGTACAACAAGACCATGACCAAGCACTTCCTGTCCCGCGAGGCCGAGTTGGAATCATTGGACGATCACTTTATTCTCAACCGCGGGGAGACGACGCAGAAGCTGGGGTTTGCGAGTTATATGCGCAAGATGAAGGAGGATGAGAAGGTGATGGAGACGTGGAAGCTTGCGCAGGAGATGCATATCCAAGCGATGGAGAAGTGCGAGGAGGTGCGGAACAAGACGATGAAATCGTACGCTTCATCCATTGCCGGTTGAACTTTGTTGCCCGCTGTGCTTTTTTTTTTTTTTTTTTTGNNTTCTTCATTNTTNNGGTTNATTGNANTTANTNGANGGGTTTGGTAACTTTCAGAGCAGCCAAGACAAGTTGGTTCACGGCTTCATGC
>JAFHBW010000347.1:0-27270 GCA_019022765.1 Westerdykella sp. P71 | reverse complement strand
GGTCTGGGGAGCGGGGGTGGGGTGGGAGAGTTTTGGACTTCGGGGGGAAGACGAGACGGCAAGTTGGCGCGGGAAGAAATTCGACAATGCGGTTGGTGCGGATGAGAGGGAGGGAGTGGTTTTGGGGCAAGGTGGATCACCTAGCTACGGGGAGGTTGGCGGGAACTAAGGGCGATGAGGAAGGAGGTAATGGCGATTTCTTGTTGAGCCTCCGAGATCTCGAGTTTACCGTCGTGTTTCCAGATTCCTGCAGGGATATCGCCGAGGTCTAGAGATGATATAATGGTCGGTCGTCGGAGCTAAGGTTTGGTGTCTAAATTTAAAAGAGATGGGGATGGAGATGTCCATACGATGGATGCATACACGGGCGTCGTCCTTCGCTTGCATATACCCGTCTCGATACTCATGGATTTTGGTGTCGTTCTATCCGTCGCCTCTAGTACTAGTAGTGCGACCCAAGACTCGCATTCTTCGGACTTCGCCATGGCACGCAGAGGACACGCAGGAAATCCAGCGTATGTCCTAATCCTGAGTAAGTTGGCGGAAGAGACCATGTGGCGCCTTGCAGGGGGACGGATGGGTAGTCAGTGGTTAGTCAACACTCCATTACCAGATAGATTTCATCAGATTTCGATTGGTTGGCTTATGTCATGCTGAAAAAGAATGTAATCTAACCTAAGATGGCATTACTAGCCTGGTGGAATCACGATAGAAAGGCATCTGAGCTGATCCTATTAGGCAGTTAATGCCATTAGGCTTCACCCTCATGTACCTAAGATTACCATCTGATGGTTATCCAGGCGGCTCTTAGCGTGGGGGAGGAGGCCAGGGAGAGCAGAGGAAGAAGAGGAAGAAGAGGAAGGCGCTCCTTCTGCGCAACACCTAGGCACCTGGGCACTGTGTGCAAGCTGTACACATGCAAGCTGTACACATGCAAGCAGACACTGCGCAAGCAGACACACCGCAAGCATGCAGGCAGGCAGGCAGGCGCCTGTATATAGATGTGCACATCCTGCACTTTTCTAAGCAGGGTGCAGCCTCTAGGTGTTAAGGCACAGCGCGTAAGAGAACATCCGAGGTCTGCTAAGAGAGGTCTCCAGCCACAGTTAGGTAGATGGCAGTTAGATGGAGATAGAAGGGAGACAGGAGGCAGGTACGAAGCAGATGGGAGTCTGACAGGCGTTAAGTCCTGATGGAATCTACCGTAGATGGAAGCTGCAGCTAAGAGCTTGTTAGTATCTTATCCTGGGCTAAGAAACACTACTATGTAATGTAATCTAGCAAAAAATAACATCCTACCAGACAAGCTACTAGCTGTTTATTAACAGGTAATTAACACACTATCTGCACAGCGATGAACATTCACAGCTTGGCAATCATTAATGACACACCAACTAGCCGTTCCGGCCCCAGCCAAGCGCCATAAGGGAGAGGCGTAAATAGAGATCAGGTGAAGCCGGCCACAAACCTTCTTCAACATGCACCTTCTCCCACGAGAGCACTATCCTGCTGGGTTTTGCTCTGGCGGTAGGTTCTCTTCTGGCCAGGCCCTGTCCCGCCTATGTAGTAGTCCGTAGTCTCTATGTTCTGTCTTTGTGGTCCTTGCCTCCTTCCTCCTTCGCTGGCCGCCTGGGTGCCTCGCGCTCCTCGAGGTTCCTTCGCTCCTTCCTTCCCACCCTCCACTTCCCTCCCAACCACACCTTCCCTCTTCCCTCCGTTCATAACGGTATTGTTTTTCCCCAACAATTGGCCCCCGAAATCCAGTAGCGGTCTTTTATTTCCATCCTGTATTGTTTTTAATCCGTGGGTGACTCATCATCCGCTCGCTGTGTGTACAATACAGCTTCAGCTGCCCCTCCTGGAGAGCTGGGAGACCGACCGGTAGAGTGTTTGGGTGTAGCTTTAACCGCAATTTCTCAGGTATAAAGCGAATAGGTAAGTGATCTCACTAGCAACCAGAAATTGACTTGTTGGGGACTCGGAAAATTAGGAGGCAATGAAGCCGGGTTTATTCTATAGAAAGTGAAAAAAGCGAGAGACGTCTATCGTGAAGGAGACTCGTGAGCGACATAAGAAATGTGGAAAGTGAGCGTCGTCGGGAGTGACCCCTCAGGAAAATCTATAACATAAGGCGACAATGAAGGAAAGAGAAAAGAAAGGGGATAGGGAGGCGGTCGAGGGAAAAGAGGATGTGATGTTGAAAGGCAAATAGGAGAGTCGAAATAAAGAAGGGGGGAAATGGAGTGAGTGGTGGAAGCGAAGTCTATGACAACGACGTGCCTGAGAAAGAGTCCCACAGCCGCATCGTTGAAACTGGAACGAAAGACTCAAAAGAGAAGAAGACAAGATGGAAATAAGAGGGGTAGCGACTGCCAAAAATTGGAATGTGAAAAGATCAGAAAGGACATGAAAGATAGTATTGAAATGCCAATGTGTCGCATGACCACCATCGGCACACCCCACGGTTCAGAACGTCCACGTCCTATGATACTTGTGCTGCTAGGACTGGACGCGCCAGAATGAGACGTACTCATTCCACAAAGCTCCCAAACAAGTTATCAAGATGGGTTGCAAGTCCTGCCACCACTCAGCGGCGGTAACCGCAGACGGGACAGAAGTCGGGAGTGAGACCAGAGTTCGCAGCGCGGCAGTTTGGGCAGTACCAAGCATCGGCCGGGCGAGGGCGAGGGAGATTGGCATGGCTGGCGGTGGTGGAGGCAAGATGATCTCCGGGTGGAGGATGGATGGAGCCTACATCATTGATATGGTCAGGGGCGTTCGCGGCGCTGCAGACAGAGGTGCAAGCGGTCCACTTACCGGCTTCGTAGCAACAGTTGGCGCGATAGTGGCCGCAGGGGCATTGCTGAGGATAGTAGTAGGCCTGGTTCGGGCTCTTGCAGAGGTCGCAGACCCAGTATCCATGGGGCACACGATTACCGCTCATGTTGATGGTGTTGGCTTGAGGTTGACTTGACCCGGTTGGAGGAGAGAGAAATGATACGGAGAGCAACGGGTTTGCAGTCTTGAATATGAAGGAGCGACCGCAGTGACGGCGGTGAATGTGTGATATGATAAAGAACAATGCTGCACAGTGAATCTGTCGGTAGGGAGTGTGAAGAAGCGAAAAGCGTGGAAACAATGGTGATAAAGTTGAAGAAGTTGGAGCTGGTTTGACAATAACAAAATAACGGAAAGAGTGACAGAGATTTATACTTCACCCCGAGCCTCAAAAGTCAACGTCAACAACATCGCCCCATCGTGGGTTTCCCAATCTGGATATTCGGTGTGATGCAAAGAAGGCACACGGTGACGATACAGTGCCCTATGCTACTCTACGGCGGAGTCCTTCTTTTGGAAAAGCAGCTCTCCGTGTCACGACGCCTTCGTTAGCCGGCCATAGCGTGGAAAGAAAGGGGGTGAAGAAGCTCCGCAACCGGAGGTGTCATCAGAAGCTTCATTGCAGCCCAAACAAGGACATCTCCCATAGGGACGGAAGCGACGGTGAATCTGTACTGGAGACTTGGAGGAACCAGGTGACCACGTTCCAGTAGGCGACGGGCGCTGTTTATCTAGTGCAGCCCTACTCTCTGCGGGAGTAGTCGGGTTACAGAGAAGCGCGCTATGTCGTCGAGCTTCACTTTCATTGGCCTTTCCGCAAGCCACAACGGTCGGAACTTTGGCGGTGAAAAAGGCTCGAGTGTTGGTATTGGACCGTATACGCCCGCCATGGTACAGCGACTGTTGTAGATCGCGGTACCGCGGATATCTTCCACACAAGCAAAGGGCTCCTTGGTTTCCATGAATATTGTGTTCATACAGAGTAGCTCTTGATAATCACACAAGCTTTTCCTCAAGGCATGAAATGCACGATTGAGGCCCCCGGTTGCACCGGAAATGCCATAAAGCATCACGGTGAGGGACAAGCGGAGCATGCTTGCCCCAAAAGCTCAACATCGTCCAGCCAGAGTCACGCAGTCGCTTCAAAAGGTGGCGGAGTTGACATCTGCCTGAGGGGCGTGGTAATAAGGCTGATCGATTTCGCTCCGAAATCCCTAGAAAGGGTAAGTTCGGCCTTTGCCTTCTACCCGATACCCAGCTTCCCTGGGGCGCTCGCGGACAGCCTCCTCCGATCTGACGTCAAAGCCACAGCCTTATGGAGAATCGCAAAGGAAGAAGCATGTGAGTCCGAAGTCGGAGACGTGGAGAAGCGGAAGTTGGGCACGGGATGGTCTTGTGATGAGGCCGTATGACTGCGTTTCGGTGTTGTTGAGAGATGATTGTGGTTGAATGGGATTGGAAAAAAGATGCGTGCAGTCAAATGCTGCAGCTTGGCATGCTAGTCCCGAAGAAACCTTTTTTCCTCATTGGGTACCGCATACATATGGGTACAGGATTAGCGGTTCAAAGGGCGTCTAAGAAGCTGTATCGCTTGGTCACTATACGGATATCTGCGGCAAGCATGAATTGAACAACAATGGTGGAATGGCCACACGTGGTCACGGTACCGGTGAATTGATGATGGAGCGTGCACGTGGGAACGCGGTGCTTGGCGACTTGCTGATTCCCCATCAGACGAAAGCACCCATGGACCGGTGACCAAAACCGGAAATATGGCATGATGAAAAATGGCATCATTTCTATTCTGATAGCCTCTCTTTACCCTATCCTCATCACTCTTCCCTTCATCACTCGTAAAAAGCCGAAAACCCAAGAACGTGAAAGTCATTTCTCTCCTCCCCGCACTAGAACAGCCACGAGACGAACTTCCTGTAGAACCAACTGCCCTTCTTCTTCTCCCCCTCCGTGGCAGCCTTATAAGCCAGGAAAGCCTCCTCCTCGCGGTCAATTTCGTCCTTGCCAGTGTAGAAGTCGGCTTCGTGGGGCTTGACGCCCTTGGTCTTGTGCCAGAACTTGAAGCCGAAGATCATACTGCGTAGTGTCAGCATTGTCCAGCACCGACCTTGTCTCTGTCAAGTTGTGACGGAGGAGGGGTGACTTACATGAGGTACAAGGGGATGCCGAGATAGCCGGTGATGAAGTTCTTATAGTCCTGCATGCATGTTAGCAGGGGTTCAAAAAGGAGGCAGAGAAGGACACTTACAAAGTTTCCGTAGGTCTTAGGGTTGCGAGTGAAGACGGAGAAGTTCTTGGTCAGAGAGATCAAGCAGCAGAAGAAGCAGGCAATGTACGAGCCCATGAGTCCGAAAGGAGCAACATAGGGCATCTTGTCATCGGTGATTCCCTGTGCACGGCGAGCCTTGACGAAGTAGATGTGGGTGACCAGCAGCGAAATCCAGGTCAAGAGACCGAAGATGGAGACGAGGTTGACGAAGTAGCCGAACACGACGGTCGAGTCCTCGGCAACGTTCATCATGGCGAGCAAGCAGAAGCAGGAGGAGAGAGCCAAGGCGGGGACGGGGACACCACGTTTGTCGGTCCAGGCGAAGATCTTGGGAGCATGGCTCTGGGTGGCCAGACCATATAGAGTACGAGAAGCAATGTACAGATCGGAGTTGGAGGCGCTAAAGGTGAAGAGGAGAATGCATCCGTTGAGAATACCGGGGAGATGCTTGATGTTGGCGTTCTTGATGGCAACCACGAAAGGAGAAGCAGATGCCTTGGTACCGGCCTTGTTTGCTGCAAGCAGCTTGGGGTCGTTGTAAGGCACGAGCATGCCCAGGAAGAAAACGCTGAGGCAGTAGAAGAACAGGATCCGGTAGAAAGTGAGCTTGATGGCCCTGGGAATGGTCTTCCTGGGGTTCTGGGCCTCGCCGACGGTTACACCGATGAGTTCGGTACCAAGATAGGCGAAGACAGCGTTGATGAAAGAGCTCCAGAAGCCGAGGAAGCGGCCGGTGCTTCCCTTTTCAATGTATTCTTTGAAGCCACCCGGGTGATGGTAGTACTTGAAGCCGGTGGCATCGGTAGGTCCGGCTCCCACGGCGAGGAGGAATGAGAGCAGGATCACGCCGACCTTTCCAACTCGTTAGCGAATTTTGACTTGTCTCGTCTGCAGAAGCGCATGTACTTACAATGGTCACAACTTTAACGCTGCTTAGCCAGAACTCGATTTCTCCGAAGAACTTGACGCCAAAGTAGTTGATGCAAATGATGACCACCATGAATACGGCGATGAACACTCCCGGATTGACCTGCTTGGGACTCTTCCATTCCTGGATAATGAGGGCGCTGGCGGTAAGTTGATTCGGGGTAATGATGATGTATTTGAACCAGTAGGTCCATCCGAGAGCGAAACCAAGAGCAGGGTCACAGAAACGAGTGGCATAGCCTGCGAAGCCGTGGCCGGCGGGAATCCATGCTGCCATCTCGCCCAGGGCGCACATGACTACGTAGACGAGAAGACCAGTGAGGGTGTAGGAGATCAAGATTGAGCCGGGTCTGCGTAGGTTAGCGATTTGCGAGTTTTGAAGTATTCTTTCCGAATTTCGACATACCCCGATTGAGCGAGGGCCTTTCCAGTACCGATAATGAGACCAGTTCCAATAGCACCACCGATAGCAATCATAGTAATGTGACGTGACTTAAGGCCACGGTGCAGATGCTTGTGGTCGGTATATTCAGCTCCGCCATCAGCTCCCAGGTGGATCTCAGCGCCAGTGGAGGTGTATTCCGTCTTTCCATATTCTGCATTTGCGCCATCAGACGAGGAACCCGAGGTCCTCTGGACGGCGGCCATGTTTACTAGTTGGGGTCGGACTTTGGATTACTCTGCCGACGCCGTAAACAAGCCTCTATTAAAGCTTTTTTGTGGAGAGCGCCAGGAAAGGTGTGACGTGAGGGGCGGCGGTTGAGGCGCTGCTTGGTGCTGTAGACAAGACGCGACCAAGATTTATGGCGCAAGTCCGCGAGGGCGATGGTCTTGGTGGTGGAATGAACCCCTTCAAGTATCCAAACAGCAGCAGGATTCAAAGGGCGAACCAAGACAGCCTCGAGAGCCCCGCAGGATCTCGGACTGCACACTTGACCGGTGCGATGCACAACTGGCAGAGCAGCCGGCGGTGACGTTAGACAGTTAGGCGTGACGCAGGGCGTATCGGTGCTGCAGAGCACGAGGGAACCCAAGACGGCGCACCGGAGACACGAAGGCGGGGAAGGAAAAGAATGATGGCAAGCGGAGTAGTGAATGACACGAGCAGCTCAGCGCGTCGGCGGAGCAGGAGAGTTTAAGTAGCCCAATCGCCAGGTAACGAGCGGTGCGCGGGCGCTCCTCCAGGAAACTGGCATAGACTAGAGGGAGCGCAATATCAGCTTCCCCATTTGGAAGAATCCATGTCCAAACTCTCCTTGGCGGAGGGTTGGCATCGGTGGGCCGAGACTTGGGGGAACGGCAGACGCTGTACGAAGCTTTTGCCAGTTGGGAGAGTTTGGCCGCCTGGCCGCGCTGGGGCTGATAAGGTGTGGTGGTGAGATTCGGGCGTTTTGACTGGCGGTCGCCCTGCCACCACTCGTCGAGGGCCATGCCCGTCTAGAAGTTCTCAGTTGTCATGCTGCGGCTCTGCAATAATTTTTTGACCATTTTACCACCAGCATTGTGAAATCAACAAGGATGGCTGGTCGCGTGCCTGGCAGTGGGTGGGATCTTGTTGTTGCAAGAGTTTGTTCTAGCGCAAGTCTCTGAGAGGGCCGACGGTGGCCGCTTTGGTGTCATCAAAGCGGGCCAACGGGCAAGGCGACCAAGAACGACGAGTCGGAGCAAGACGAGCCAATGAAACAACAAAGAGGAAGACAAATGAACAACAATTGGCGAGACTATAAAAACCCACCGGGACCATGATTCCATGATTCCTTGCACCTTCATGCGGCAGGGTCCGTGGCGTTGCTGGCGTAGTCCGGGGAACTGCAACTGCGGCGAATTGGAGGAATTCACCTGACCAGGATGTGCACCGTGGCTCGGAGAAGTCCTCCTTTCGGAGCCGACTGCAAGTAATCGGTACCAGAACCGAGACAGCTTGGGACTTTGCTCACTTGCTCTTCGTAGATAAGCCCACATGTGGCCGCAAGGGAGGCTCTCCACAATCCAGGAATCATTCGGTGACACCGTCAGCATGGCACTTGGCACCTGATAAAATAAAGGAATCTCACTCCAAGACGTATCGACAAGCTCCGTCTCCAGAGTATGGGCGCTCAACAAAACTTCTGCCCATCTCTCCGTGTGCATCAAGTGGGACTACTACTGTCTAGTGCGGACTTTCTATTACAGGATCACCGCTCCCATAGTTTTCCCGAATCCCACAGGGCGTAGCAGCCATCATTGAACGCAAGGATTTTCCTTGCCCCTCGTGACCGTGCCGCCCGTCGGTGTACCGGTAGTATGTAGGATTTGCAGGGAACCAATCTCCGGGACCACTACTCGCGCATACCAACACCCGCCCTACTTATCTCACGAGTCCATGTGCCCAAGGGGTCCGTGGGTAACTGAAGCAGATCTGCAAATTCTCCTGTGGAGAAAGGAAGAAATCTGTGGAGCAAAGTGTACTTGCTGATGCAACCATCAAATTTGGCCGAATTGGTGGACACGTGCGCATTCCAAGGGTTATTCTTTCCTGGTCTCAGTGCTGGCAATAGCATCGGGCTGGCACCTGAATCAGTGGTAACACCTGAGGCAGTTCTTCTTAGCCTGCTCATACACACGCCTCGCTCACGCAGCCCGCACAATGTAGCTGTCGTCCAGCGTAAAACCGCCCAAGACCTCCAGCAACGAGGTGTCGTAGTCTGGTTGCACATCGCGACCCTCTTCATCCAGGCACCCCAGATAGTTCGTGATATCCCTCCCATCAAACTCCCGCGTCTCGAACCCATTCCCCATGAAGGCGAAAATATTCTCATCCCAGTACTCAATCTCAAAATCCTCATATCGGGGCGCCTTCATCATCTCCAGAAAGTGTAATCGACTGCCCGGCCAGATCGCCGCTTGTCCATCAGCCTTCCCTTGCTTGAACCACGACCGACACGGCGACGTCCATGCTGTGCGTTTGAGGAAAAGGTCTGCGTGTCTGCGGAAGTGTTCTGAGACGGAAACTTTGGGCGTGAAGGATTTGATGTTTTCCACTTGCGCTTTTCGCATCACCGAAAACATGTATTGCGTCCAGACCTCGATGAGTGGCATAAAGGAGCCGTGGCCCAAGGGTCCGCTGTGGCGCTGTTAGTAGGCTTGCTCTCCGCCGACTGTGGTATGTGCGAGCAAAACTTACTATGGTCCACAAAAGGTAAAGTGATTGGGAAATGTGGGGATGCCGACGCTCAGGTACGAAGTGACCCCCTTTTCGGTCCCCCAGAACTCCTTGATATCCTTCTTGCCGTTGGAGAACGCAAACCGTGGCAGCCACGAAGTGTCGAAACCTGTCGCGCAGATGATGAAATCAACATCGCGGCTCTTGCCCTCGTGGTCAATGAACCCTGTCTCAGTGATGCGGCCGATGGGATCCGTGAAGATGGTGGCATTGGGAGCGACGAGACATTCAAGGTATCCCGGTGCCGGAGTCGGTCTCCGGCATCCTGGGTTGAAGTTCTTTGGGATTATCTTGTCGACAAGTCGGGGATCATGGCTCAACTTCGTCGCCATCTCCTTGTGCGCGTATTCGCGAGCCATCCTGGACTCATCGCTTCCCTTGATGATGAACTTGAACCGCTGATTGAGCTCGTTTTCGATTTGTTTCCGGTATTCAAGGTACTTGTTCGGGTTGTTCTTCAGGAAATCCAGCTGCTCTTCGCTGTCTAGGAGATATCAGTCCAGGTCCATCCTCTTCAACTATATAGATCAGCTTACATCGAAAGTTGGCTCCGTTCTTCCCAGCCCAGGTCTGCGCGAAACCAGCCGTTATCCATATGGGCGACCGGATCCAGTGATAGAGCGTGTCGACGCTCTTTGTAATCGCTGCAACAATCTGGACGCCACTGCTTCCAGATCCGATGACAGCTACTTTCTTCCCCTTCAAGTCATACCCTTCTTCATAGTGCGCCGAGTGCATAAGCTTTCCCTTGAAATCATGCAGTCCAGGTATATCGGGCCACTTCCAGTTGTTCAAAACCCCTCCGGCGTTGATGAAGAATTCCGCGCTGTCGTCGATAACTTCGTCAGTCTCCAAGTTTCGCACCTTGAGCCTCCAAAGTCCTGCTGCTTCATCCCAAGTCGCAGATTCGATCTGGTGCCGGAGCTTGATGTACTTTTCGATAAATTTGTTCTCCTGTTCGATCGACTTCAGATACTCCCAAATCTCAGGGGCGTAGGAATAGTAGTGACTCCATAGTTTGATCTTCCAGGAAAACTGATAGTTCACTGAGGGGATGTCGCAGGCGCATCCGGGGTATCTATTCTCGAGCCAAGTGCCGCCCACATCCCTGTTCTTTTCGTAGCATACAATGTCCAAATTATCCATCTCTTCCTCAGCTTTCTTGAAGAAGTTCAACGACGAGGCTCCAGCCCCCATGAGGACGACTTTGATCTTGCGCTTAGTGCCCATGGGCTGCTCGCGAATCTGATAGCCATCTTCGTCTCGAATCGGAGCTGGTAGGTCGCGGATTCGGACATTCTCATCGACGATGCCTTGGGTAGCCGAGTAGTCCATTGCGGATCTTGGGTCTGACTGTATCACCATGCTTGGTAATGCTATGGACGGGGGTAAGACTTGGGATGGAAGAAAAGAAAATAATGCGGGAGAGATCAGTGCCTTATACCATCAGTGACTCGACATAGAGGAATCAATAAGCATCAGTTGAGCATCCGCTACTTTGCAGCGCTTGCACCATCAGACCTCGGATGTACAGATGCGGAGTCTTGGGGACAACCTCTTGGGTATCTACAGACACAGCAATCGACGCCATCCCAAATCTGCAGATGTAGAATGCGGGGTATTTGGGGATACACTAAGCGGAGATAATAGATCAACGAGGACGAAGCCGCGGCTCTTACGGTACGCGCGATTACTGGGGACATGGTTGGATGTCCTACGGGATGCACCTGGCAGCTTGGAACGGCTGATTGTACCTACCCGATGAGAAGATATGTACTAACTCGTTAAGGAATCGCGGGATGAAAGCACGTGGTTTCAACTCCATGGCCTAGCCTCTATTGTTGTGCTACATATATCTACAGTACATAGACGATGCCCAAAGGACGGGGTCGGGATCGCGACAAGCATAGGATGTAACCCGGTAGCCTGACCTCAGACAACATGCCCTCAAGGTTCCGCTACAATGGTGAGATGTTGTATGACCAAATGTAGGAGAGTCAACGGTTAGGGCTGAGAACCAGCTGTGTCTCAAAGATGGCGAAGCATTGCACAGCCAACCCCCCAGCAGCGCCAAAAAACCATGCCAGCTGTGAGGCCCTCCCATTCATCCACCCTAACAAACGGGTTCTTTATTTGTTCCAGCAGCCAACAGCGTGTTGTGCGCCTCTACCTCAACACCTTCCCTCAACTGAAACGGGCGCCAAGATATTCTGGGGGCACCACGCGAGAACCAGGCCATTGCTGCCCGCATCTCCACCACAGTGACAATCCTCCCGTGATTCACACGCGGACCGAAACGCTTCGCCGACGGCCCTGCTGCCCACTGACGAGGTACCCAGCGAGGCCGATGTGGACTGCGTCAAAGGCTCGCAACCATCCTGCGCTCCACATGCCGCCCGTGCGACCGCTCCGAACAGCCTCGTGAACGAGAACCTAGCCCATAGTCGACGAGTACGGCGCGGCCCGAGTCCCCTCGAATAGATCTACGAAGGTTCCTGGACAGATCGTCCGCCAGTTATCAAGATGTCCTATTACGGCAATGGAAACAACTACTACAATCCGAATATCCCACCTTCCCATACATATCAAACGTCCTACAATCAACCCGCGCCGAACGCCGATAATACGGAGAACACTGCAGACGGAGCATCTAGCTATGGATTCCCTGGCGCGACCCCCAGGCGCAATAGCGTCGCCATGCGCCAGCAAGATGAACTGTTCATGGGGGAGACAACGGGTGCGGCGTCAGGGCATAGCAGCGGGTACCAATACCAGTCGCAACCCCAACAGCAGCAACAGCAGCAGCAATATAACCCTCAGCATTACAGTTCACCCGTCGTAGCGCAACCGAATCCTCAGGCGTTCGGCGGCGTCAACGCAACGTTTCCTACTTTGACACACCAACCCTATAACCCCGCCTTATATGCCGACACCGCATTAAATAGGACCAACACAGTCGGAAGCTCGTATGGCTTTTCCCCGACATCTCCCGCAGTGTCCGCCTCCTCATATCACTCTCCTACCTTCCAGCAGCACTCCCAGTTCAGTCGGACCGCCTCCGTTCAGAGCGCACGACCGACGTACGCTCCTCCCGCACCACCACCTTTGCCAGTGCCGCCTGGGAGCGCACAATCGCCGGCGGACGATTGGGGTACATATCCCACCTGGCAACCTTCAGTAGCCTCCCCGACTCATTCATACCATCGCTCCTCGGACGCCTCACATGCCCCGCTACCGTCCCCACCAACATATGATCCCCGACACACGTCTCATCAAGCCATTGACTCATATGTAGCCCCTGCAGAGTACTCAAATCCTCTTCCACAGACACCTCCCGCGCCTCAGGCTCCTCCGCATCGATCACCACAAAGACAAGACACTCTCGGTCGCCGCCCACTCCCTCCTCCTCCGCCCGTTGAATCGGATAGTGACGGATATTATGGAGGTCTGAATGGCGACGCTTATCAACAGGAGGACCTTTTCAATCAGGTAGAAGCTTTGGCTTCCGGAGCAACTTCTGGGTACCAAGCACCCGTTCAGATTCAATACCCGAATGGAGGCCAGTACTATGATCAGCAAGAACAACGCTACCCTGGGCGCAATGGAGCACCTATCAATCGGCAACACCTGGCCCCGTATCCTGTACAGGACCCGTATCCCACCAGTGATGAGAGTGATGTTGAAGCGGCTGCTGGTTTGGCGGCTCTACGCATGGCCGAGGAACAAGAAGAAGCGGATGAAGCTCGTAGACGCAGTGGTGGAGCTGGTCTGTTCAGTACCTATACGTCTATGCCAACTCCTCATGTGCCGAGCGGGGCCCAACCCACCGTGCCAGAGGAGGCTAGTGATAGCGATGTTGTACCCTACGATGTGGGATCTATGGGCGGGAATGTCCTTCCCCATATCACTTATGGCGGAGATCCGAATCAACTGGCATCCGGGCCTGGCCATTACGATTCCCAAAACCATATGGTGTCCACATCCGGCTCACTACGGCGATCTGAGGCGGCACATGAAGCTTACGATTCCATCCACCCATTCCCATCGTTCTCGACTAATGCACGAGTGGATACGTTTGGCACCGGCGGATTAGAGGAGCCCCGTGATAGACGAAGAAGCTACGACGAGGGAGACGAGATTGGCCTTATGGATCAATCCACAGCAGCTGCAGGTGAACCCCCTGATATGTTTTACCACCCCGGCATGTCCACCAGACGCCCGTTACCTCCTCCACCAGCCTCAGTTGATTCCAGGACAACGTATAACCATCACAGCACAAGCTCTACAGGGTCCTATGAATATTGGCGCAATTCGCGGGCATCCGAAACTACTTATACGGAATCCGTTGGATTGCAATCGCCAACTGGTACCCTGGTTCCTCGGTCAGCCTCTCTCCTCCAGCACAGCAACACCCCTCAGGCGATTCCCCTGCCAAGGTCAAAGACCGACGCTGAACAGACTCACAGAGCACGGCAAGCGAATCGAAATACGTACTATGGGACCGCTGGCGAGAGCGATGGTAACACACTGACGCCTGGAAGCGCAGACGCTGTTGCCATCGATTTGCCGACTCTCCCTGCGGGAAAGCGTTTCAATCCCTCCAAACTGTCGAGTAGAGATTTCGACAAATGCACAGAACCATGGGCTCTCAGCTCGATAATATCTTGGCTGAAAACAATGACCGAAGGAGAACAAGATCTGAAGGAGGATCTAATCACGGAGGGCCTGATTGCTCTATTCACGCATAAAGTGCCAACCATGAAGATCGCCGATGCGGAAACCCTTGGCGACCGGGTGGTGGCGGAGATGTACAAAGCTGGAGTGCTTGTAGATGAAGAAGAATGGCTGAAGTTCTCAACAGAGACCATGACTGGAGTCATCTTCCAGCTTACTGGAGCAGGCTGCTATTCACCATATCTACACGAGACTCCCGCCCCAGGACGCTGCTACTCCCACCACTGCCAAAGAACCCTCAAGAAGCTCGATCTGCAACAAGCTGGGGCCGCCCCCCAGTCTGATGATTGGGCCACCTTCTATAAGTTGAAGAAAGAAGACATTGAGAAAGCCGACAAGAAAGAAGTGGAGCGACAGAACATCCTGCACGAGATCGTCCAGGGTGAGGACAACTACATCCAGCGACTTGATGTTTTACGCAATCTCTACCGCGATCGACTCGCCACTGCCTCCCCGCCTGTCATCCCTCCCAAGAAACTCGACAAGTTCTTGAAGGATGTGTTCGGCAAAATCGATGCTGTCAAAGCGGCAAATGCAGAACACTTGCTACCGCAGATGAAATATCGACAACATGAGCAAGGCCCCTGGGTGGTAGGGTTTAGTGACATTTTCCGTGAGTGGATCCGAAAAGCAAAGGCCGCGTACATTGAATATGCGGCTGCCTTTCCGTACGCGACTTTCCTTGTTCGACAAGAAGCAGACAGGAACATCCTCTTCCGCACATTCTTGGATGACGCTCGCAGTCACAAGTTGTCTAACAAGCTCAGCTGGGATACATATCTCAAAGGGCCCATCACTCGACTACAGCACTACGGTCTGTTGCTCAGCACAGTGTTGAAGAAGTCTACGATCGACAACGAGGAGAAGCGGAATCTCCAGATCGCGATGGATGAGATCAAGGCTGTCACGATAGAATGTGACAACCGTGTCGCTGAGATGTCTCGCAAGGTTGACCTCAGCGACCTCCAAGCCAAACTGATCTTGCGGCCCGGTATGCAACGAGTGGAGTTAAATCTCGACCATCTTGGGCGCGAACTTGTCTTCAAGGGCGACCTACAGAGAATGGGTGGCAACCGCTTTACTTGGTTGGAAACTCACGCACTGCTATTCGATCACTATCTTGTCTTGGCAAAGACGGTGACATATCGGGAAGCAGATGGAGTCACAAAGTCAGAGAAATATGACGTCTCCCGGCTGGTGAGTGAACTTTTGTGCTTATTAGACATTACCTGAACTAACTCTCTTAGCCCATACCCATGGACCTCCTGGTTCTCGAAAGTGAGGACGACGATCCCGTCATCAAGTCCGCAGTCAGAGGCGTCGCCGCTGTGGGCACAGTTGCAGGCAAATCATCAGCTTCCGAATCACGTCTCGGACGTGTAACGACCAGCCCCGCCCCAGGCAGCCTCCAGCACACCACCACCTCGACCTCAGTAGGCTCAAACAACACAGGTTCCTCTGGCAAGACTGTTGGCCCTGTGTCGACCATTGACGCCGGTAAGGATGAGAAGATCATGTACCCATTCCGGATCAAGCATCTGGGCAAGGAGACGTACACGCTTTTCGCACCCACTGCGCAGAACAGGGCCGAGTGGTGTGACAAAATCATCATTGCCAAAACAAGGCATGCAGCTGCCCTCTTCGCGCAGAACGCAGAGCCCTTCAGACTAAGGGTCATGGCCGACGCGGCGTTTGCTTATGAAAGCACGGTGCCACCGCAAAAGAGCATCACGATCAAGGGAACACCGCTTGACCGCTCGATCGAAGAGGTCGAGAAGCTGTTCGCTAACTCGGGTCGGCCGGTGCCGGTATGCAGGGCGCGGGTTAATTGCGCAACGGCATTCCAGCAGCCGTATGGAAAGGCCATGGTTGCTGTAGGTACAGACATAGGTGTGTATATATCCGAGTACAACAACCCTCGAGGGTGGACGAAGGTAAGCCATGCCGCTCTTTCATGGGGAATAACGTTCGGTACTAACGAGTTCCTTTCCCCAGGCCATACAAATCCCCAAAGTAACCCAACTGGCAGTCCTCGAGCAGTTCTCCCTCATGCTCCTCATCTCCGACAAATCCCTCATAGCCTACCACCTCGATGCCATCTGCCCCGCCAACGGCACCCCTCTGCAGGCCTCGGACTCGCACCGGCGTGCGCCTCAAAAGCTCTCTGGTGCCCGAGACGTCGGCTTCTTCGCGACAGGCGTGATGAAAGACCGCACGCTGGTCTTCTACAAGAAACGCGAAGGCCTTAGTTCGACCTTCAAAGTCCTCGAGCCCGTCTACCAGAAGAGCACCGAGAAGAAGAGCCGCTGGCTCAAATCCGGGCGCACCGAGTTCTTCCGCGAGTACGACGAGTTCTACATCCCGACGGACTGCTACAGCATCAATCTGTTCCACAGCTCCCTGGCCATCTCCACGGCCAAGGGCTTCGAGGTGCTCACGCTCGACAAGAAGCAGCCGTGGTCCGTACCGGACCTGAAGGCGCCGCATGTGGCGACCATCGCGAGCCGGCTGGCGGGCCAGGACCCGCTGGGCATGTTCCGCCTCAGCGACCAGGAGTTCCTGCTGTGCTATGAGGAGTGCGCCGTCTACGTCAACAAACACGGCGACATCTCGCGCTCCGTCATCATGGAGTTTGTCGGCAAGGCCAAGTCGGCGGCGCTCTACGGGCCATACGTCCTCCTGTTCGACCCGGATTTCGTCGAGATCCGGAACGCGCAGAATGGGCGCTTGAGGCAGGTGATTGCGGGCCGGGAGGTCAAGTGTCTGGATGATGGGGGTGGTGGGTCGGGCGGTGCGCAGAAGCGGACGGTGAAGCTGTGCTTGCAGCATCCCGGCGTGGAGAGGTGTCAGATTGTGGTCGAGTTGTTGCTGAATGAGGGGTTGAAGGAGTAGAACTCCTTGGCGAGGTTGTGATGATGTTGAGGAGCAGTTTGGGGACTACATTGGTTAGATGGCTGAAAGGCGGATAAGGAAGGGATTGAGGCGAGGCCGCCCTTTTCCTGTTGGTGATGATTACGTTGTTCTTAATGATGGTGGTGGGCCTTTTGGCCCTTTTTCCATGTCTGGCTTGGAGAGTGGGTGGCTTGGTTGCTTTGTTTCTTTTCTTCTTCGCTCTTATTCGTTGTGTGTCTGTCTTGCGTCTCTTCTTTGCATATACCACAGCGTGTTAGAGTTGGTAATTGGGAATATTTCCGGCTTCCCCTTTGTACGCACCATATGCACAAGAGATTTATCCATATGTATCCACGACCCCTCTGGTTCCGCAACTTAGAACAGAGAACTTATGGTAAAATGAGTTTCACCCATAGAGGGTGCGTGTAACATGTATCACTACGAGTTATTCGGAATGTGTGACGTCTAATTGCTTTCGTGGACTGCTAGTCTCGTCCCGTTCTTCCCCTTTCCTCTTTCCGCTCTATAGTACACTACACATAATCCGCGCATGTGTCATCCAGTCATGCAGTCCAAGACGGTCACTTCCCCTCCCAAAGTCCCGTCCGCTGATTCTGCAAGTAATACACGAGTGCATGGCACCCTCAACTAAGCATAAAATCGTGCGTGACGCTCATAGGATGCGTCAATGCCCCCGTTTCCCTCCAAATGCAAAAGGGGTAACCAAGTAGTCAGAACGAACAAGAACTCCGTTCCTTTCCACCAATGCAATGCAATGCCAGTCAAATGAAGGTATCATCCTGAATCGTGTCTGCGCCGACATGCTCGATGAATTGAATGTGTGTGAAGAGAGCAACATCATCAACATCCAACTAACCGGCAGGCCCACAGGTTTGCTCCAATGCTTGAAACGCCCAACGATTTTCCTCAAGCCGCTTTCGCCCAAACCAACGAGGACGTAAAAATCCCCCAATTCAGAAGATTGGTGGCTTTTTCACCTCTCATCTCTCATCACTACTACTCCAATCATCCACAGACGATCCTTCTTCATCCCAGCCCTCCATAACCTCCGCAATATACTGCTGCGCCTTTGGATCCAAATTAATGGCAATCGTAAAATGGCGTACCGCACTGCTCCTCTCGCCGAGCATCTTGTACGTCCTGCCAAGCAAGAAGTGCACATTCGCGTCATCGGACGCCGTGTCGCGGAGATGGATGAGGTCGAGCAGCGCGTCTTTGGGCTGGCGGAGTTTGAGGTGGGCCTGGGCTTTGCGGAAACGGGCGAGGTTGGAGCGAGGATCGAGGGAGACGGCGTCGGCATATTGCTTCAGAGCGGCTTCGGTTTTGCCCTGGCGGTCCATGACCTGAAAGACTGTCAATAAAGAAGAAACAAGAAACAAACGAATTGGTACATACGAAGCCAATCTTGACGGCCAAGATTGGGTTTGCCGGATTGATGTTTGCGGCCGCCCTGTAGTGCTGCTCGGCAATGTCGAATTTGCCTAGCTTGTCATAGACCTGTCCAAGTCCATACCACCCGTTGTAGTGTCTTTCGTCCGCCGTAATCGCACAGCGATATGCCATCAGAGCCTTGTCGTATTCCTCATTGGCGATGTGCTCATGTCCCTGGAGAGTGAACGCGTAGGCGAAATGAGGATCCAGTTGCGACGCACGCGTGAAGCACTTGATGGCTTTATCATGCTCCCTCTGCATAGAGAAGGCGTTTCCTGTGGCACACCATGCTTGCGGAGAGAGCCGGTCCAGGTCCATCAACGTATGAGCCAGATGTGCAAGCTCGGTTTCCTTCCCCATCTGCCAGAGTGCATTGGAATAGACCTCCATATCGTCCACTTCCGTGGGGAACTTCTCCCGAAGCTGTGAGAAGATTTTCTCCGCCTCAGGATATAACGATCGTTCGTAATACGCCTTGCCAATCTGTGAGAGTACCCAGGGCGTGTCTCGCTGCTGTGCGGGTATCGATTGGAAGGTTTGCAGGGCCTCGGCGCAATTGTAGCGGCATAATTGAGTGTATCCTGTTGCCAGTTTCGACAAAAGATTCAGTAGCCAGTCCAAGGACTCCATTGCCTCGCGGATGTTACTCTGAGGTGCCATTCTTGGCGGGGGTGCTGCGGCAGAGGGCACAATGCTCACAGGCCTAGGGTCTGGTTTACTAGGTGCCTCTGGGATCTCGACTGGTGCCCGCCGATTACCACTGATAACTCTACCCACCTGCGGTATGGACCCGGTCTTACCCCTGGTCCCTGTCGCTCTCACTTTCCTCAATTCCCTTCTCTCTTTGCCATCGGCCGATTCTTTGCTCGGAGCCGTCGCAAGCCTATTACTCGACGGACGTATCGAGTTCAATGAGTTTAACAGTCTTACACTTCTACGAGGTGGGGCCGCCGTGGGGTCTGTCGATGGGGCTGACGCAGTCTGCCCTTGGTGTGTGGAATGACCAGATACTGTCCTTTTGTGCCCATTCTGGCCGATCGGTCTTGGTATCTCTGTTGTTTCGGCGTCGGAGCCCATTCTGGCTTTGACCCTCGATGTCATCGACCGCATTCGCGGTGGCTCATCGTTCGTGCCCACAGGTTGAAGCCTCGTTTTCCTGAGAGGCGCTTGTGGTATGTCCGAGGCGTTCCCATAGTTTGGGCCATTTACTGAGCCCAGGGGTAGGTCCTCGTCCTGTATGTTTTGAGAAGAGGTCGATGTGGGTGTTTCTACTTCCTTGTAAGCCGGCCCCGTAGTACGGCCAGTTGCCGTTGCCATCCCGTTCAAACGGGAGAAGAGATTGGACCCACCGAGATTCAATCCCCCTTCAGCCCCATTTCGTGTTGAAGAGCTGAACGGGTCGACCTCGGGAGTAGAAACAAAGGGGTTTTTTGCCTCAAAGCTTTCCTGGGAAACAAACGACGGAGGTACCATACCATTGGACATCGAGTGTGATAATGCGGCATGGATCTCTGGGGTAATCCTGAATATGTTTTGTGGACGGACAAATGAACCCGAATGGCACAGCTCAGTGAAAGCATCCCACATGAAGGGATTCACCTTGAGAGCCTCCATGTAACACTCATTAGCCTTCTTGGAATCTCCATGTGCGCCCCACAACTTCCCCAGTAGAGTGTAGCAGGCAGCCGCATCCGGAATGTGTCGTCTCGAGGTCTCGGAGTGTTTATCTACACAAAACATAAGCAGTTATCCAGAAACGTAACACGGCAACATTCTCACTCCAATGATTCCTACCTGACCACTGGCTCCGCACCTTTAACAGTGCCTGTGCTCCCTGGTCATAACGCCCTAGAGCCAAACACGCCTGGGCAAAGACGTATGCGCACGGTAAATGATTTGGCTGGTGGGGTTTCGGTTTGGTCAGGTCGAAGGCTGCTTTGTATCGGCACAGCCGAAGATTACAGAGGGCGAGCAGGTGCGCGTAGTCTGGGTTTCGGGGATCGAGAGCGTAGAGCCGCCCTGCCAGGAAGAAGGCGTTCTGGTAGAAGCCGTTGTCGAGGTGGTAGTATATTACCTGCCGCAGCTGGGCAGAGACGCCTGGAGGTGGCATGGTTGGATGCGGCATACGTTGATTCCCTCTGGGACTTCTCCTAGGGGGAGGTGAATGCGGCGGGACGTGTGTTATAAGACGCCCAATTTAGGACGTCAACAGGCGGGTATTTGCGCAGAGAGCGCGTATCCGAACTGAAAGCCGAAAGAGGAAGGCGGTGTAGTCATGAATGCGGTCGCAGGTGATAGTGATGGCGGCGGAGCTTTGTTGTTGTTGTTGTTTTGTTTGGTTTTGCGGTTGCTGCTGGTGACGCTTTTGGGGTGAGGCTCGACAAAGCTAATTGGCAAGCAGCGGCGACATCAGCAACGCGTAGTCGTAGAGGCGACGGTGTGTCGTCGAGAGGAGGGTGCAGGGACGTATACTGGTAAGAGGAGAGGTGCACGAGGGCTGAGATGCAGGGGAGCGGAGGAGGCAGCTTGGATCGGTCCCGTGGGCGTCGTGAGCTCGCGCCTGCATGTTGTGAACCGCCAGTGACCGCACGGGCCACCGCCGCTGCCTCAAGTTGGACTTCTCAACGTCTGTATGAAATATCGACCCCCGCCAGCACAAACACAACTGTGCCGGGCCAGTCAAGTTCACCTGGTCGCGCCGACGTGTCAATTCGCGTCAGCAAACACCGACCTCGCAGATACCATGGCGCAGGTACACTTCAAACTCCCAATGCCCGTCCATTCCATATCGCATCACTGACACCGCTCAGAAAGCCGTCAAAACCCTCGCGGCACGCAACACCGCGCGCCTAAATCAGACGCTTGCCACCACCCTCATCCTCCACGGTTTCTTCCTCCTGTTGCGAGCCCTGGTTTTCCGCAGCTCCTTCACGCGCAAATCCCTCGTGCTCTACATCCTTTTCAGCGCGCCGCAATGGTTCATCAACTTCCAATTTGAAAAATTGGGGAGGCCGACGCTCAATCCAGATGGCAGCGTGAGGCGGTCTGGCGAGGACTTGGAGGCCAAGGGATTGACCGAGTACATGTGGGATGTCACCTACTGGACTTACGGCTGTGTGTTCTTCGCCGCCATCCTTGGGGATCGCGCGTGGTGGATGTGGAGCATCATCCCCTTGTACTCGGCCTACCTGGCATACACGACTTTCATGGGTGTGAGGCAGGGATACACGGACGCGGCGGGTGTACCTCAGCAACAAGCTGCGACGAGCAAGCGACAGCAGAAGCTAGAGAAGCGAGGTGGTCAGAAGATCTCGTATCGGTGATTCGGGCTTTGAGAAAACATAACCTTCGCTTCTTGATAACAGATGTGAACATATTCAACAGGTATCTTCTGCTGGGGTGGCACCCGGCGGGAACCTACTGGCGCTCTGCGCATGCTACATGTACATATACACAGTGATACATATCTTACAAACATTGTCTTATGCCTCCACGTGGGTGGGGATCTTGACCTGGCCCTTCTTACGATCCTCATGCGGGAATCCGTACCTCCAGCCGACGCCCTTGGATCCGCGGCCATCTTTGCCAGCATGCTCCACACTGATATCCTGGAACACGAAGTTCCATCTTCTCTTGGGTACCGTCTTCAGCTTCGCGAGTTCGTCCTGTTTCTTCTCTTCCTCGGCCTTCTTCTTGGCCTGCTCCTTTGCTAGACGGTCCTCAGCCAACCGTCTGCGCTCCTCGAAACTGAGACCGGCTGCAAGCTCGCGCTCGGCCAGAACAAGCTCAGGGTGAGGGATGCGGTCATCCGCAGGTAGGAGATTGTTATCGAAAGCCTTTCCGGCGTCTACACGCGTGAACTGCCGGGACTCTGCGACAGGAACGAAAAGTTGCTGGCGGGTGGCAGGGTGGACCATGAGATCATTGATAGGTTCGTGAGGAATAGGCCTCCTTCCACGGTTCTCTGGTTTCGATGGGTCGACATAAGGCGTCGTGGGGACCATGTCCAGCACCGCCTTCGAGTAAGGAAGTGCAAGCGTCTTGCCCTGTCTTTCGCATTAGCGCGTGTTATGACCGATGATTGCGGCTGAATGCGGAAAAATGTGCGATATCAGAATATGCATAGTATGCTTTGTAACCATGTGGGTTGTCTTGAAGACTAATCGAATTTTTGTTGTTCATCATGGAAAACGCGAATGGATGAAGAAAAATAGTGAAACTGACCTCTGCGATCCACTCCTTCTCCATCTGCTTTAACCGGACGACAGCTCCGACTCGCTCATTGCTCACACCGAACTCAACGCTTGCAAGGGACACTGATGCGCCATCTCTCATTACCCTCTGGTATATCGCCTCTCTCAACTCCTCACTCAGGACGGGCTGACTCCGGAAGTACCTGTTTAGGGGGAAGGGCCTGAGGTCTTCCGCTGTCTCTGGTGGTAGTCTGTTCTCGTTCTCGTTCTCCTGAGCCTTACTTTCCTCGTCTCTCCTAGCCGCCATTTCCAGCTCGTCAACATTTTCTTGACCACCAGGCGCTTCTTCCCCCTCCTTCTTCTCCGTCTCCTTTTCTGTTGATTCGTCCTGTGCTTTGGCAGGCTGATCGCGGGATTGCCTCTGAAAACCGGGGCGCGCTCGTACAAGGTTACCGTATCTGTCATACGCACCCAGGTAGTTCGTCGACCCGGGCAGCGGCTCCCTCAATTGCCTGCCAGGGCCATTGAGCCATTCGTAAAACTTTCGTCGCCTAGCTGTGACCTGCTGTGACGTTGTCTGCGAGAATGCCCTTGATGTACAGGCAGGGACCGAGATAGACTGCGGTACGGAAGAGGAGCAGGGAGAAACGGCGGAGGAGAGACAGGAAGGCCGTAATCGCGGGGCCATGATTATAGCGAATCTATATTACAAGCATTGACGCCGAATGAAAAGTGAGGGAATGACTGGAGATGGCGAGGACAGGCCGAAGGTGTTGCTGGATGGTCGACGGCAGACGCTCAACCAACGAGTTGAGCAGAAAAATGATGCCAAGCGAAAGCAAATGGGAGATCCCGAAACCGGGCCCGTGCATCAGTTGAAGCCACGTGATGTGGGAGACGTCCACGGGTTCGCCAATCATAGCGTCACATCGACATCGCGCCGATCACAACGCAGACCATCGAAGTGCCGGTGACGGTTCTTCTAGAACATCGAGTCCTGCAGCGCGTTCCTGCTCCTCACCCGAGAATAGACTGCACAGGCGAGCAGATGCATGTCGATTATTCAGGAACGGTGACTGGGGTGCGATGCGACACCATCGTCCCGAGCAGTTCACTCCGAAACGTCACGTCTTGGCAGGCGGGTTGGGTTGGGTACAGTTATACATTCCAAGGTTGGACGGCCGTGAGGGACCCCGCTTTCTCTCTATAACGCCAGGACACAATGTTCCCACCATCATGTCAATGTCGCATGAACCATGTTCGCCCTTGACGTGACAACAGACCATGGATTTCAAGCCAGAAACGAAACTACCAAACAAACACTCCAACCATATGCTGCAAACAAACACTATTCCACTGTAGGGACAGGATATCAAAGGCACATATCGATGCCGCCAGAACGGAGAAAACCAGGGAAATTGGCCCAGAAGAAGTAAAAACAAGTGAAAAGAAGGAAAATGGTGAAGGCAAAGACGCCGCGCTCCTAGCTTCCATAGCTGCCATGCTGGAAATCGCGCCAGGCAACATGTATCTTGCTCCAACCAATGCAGCCAACCGGGCCCACGCCCATCCGCCATGCCGATGATTCCGCAACTCCGTCGCCATGTGTAAGAGACAGCCAAAGGTGATTAGCGTTGCCGCCAACACGGCCATATAGAATTGAACCCGCGATGGCCCAAAACCCCCATGTATTTCACCCATGCTCATTCCATGCACATCCCATGTGAAAGTCCCATGAACGCTGCTTTTCCGATGCCCTACCAAGGGACAAGATTGCAAAAGATGGATGAATGCAGCCCCGGATTGCCAATGGAACGACAGAAGCTTGGAAAAGAAAAAAAAAAGAAAAAAGAAAGGACGCCAACCCCCTGGACGCCCGCTCTGCGGAAAATCAAATGATCAAAGCAACGCACAAGGGGGAATCAAAAAAAGAAGAAAAAGACATTGCTGTAAGCTTGAAAAGGGAGCCAACTCCAACAGAGAAATCAACCCTGGAGGAGTTCCAACCGATACCCATGCCCTTGCCTGTATGGGAAATGAATCCAACCCAAGACAGAAAAACAAACACCACGCAATGACAGAAGTGACAGATTAGATGCGGAAGTGAACAATACGGCAACGCGGTGATCTTGAAGGTCGCCAATCTAGATGCACATGGTGGAGGTGTGGATGGATTCAACGGCCTTGGTAAGGATAGTTGCCGTTTAGACCGCCAAACGTGTTTGTGGAGAACGGTCCTCCGGACATGGGCTGCGTACGAGTCGGACCCGCCATGTCGTTCGGTCCCATGCCCATGGCGCCGTTGGAATACATGGCGAATCCGGAAGAGCCATTGGAATATGTGGTGGACAAGCCTGGTGGTGCCGTAAGACCTGGCGGTGGACCCGTGGCCGCAGAGAACCCAGGGGGCACCGGGACGTTGTTGCCCAGCCCGTGCATCGTAGTAGCAGTCGTAGCAGTGGATGGGGGCCCTACGTTGGGCGGATGATTGCTGCGGACACCCAAGGGATTCTTGGAGAAGCTCAATCGAATGCCTCCTTTTACACTGTTGCTCAACATGTAGCCATAGAGGTTGAACAAGGCCTTGGTAGCAGTGGATATGTCCTCGAACTCGACGAAGCACATGGGGCCCTGCTGTTTTGTCCGGAAACAGAGCCTTTTGTAACCACGCGCCTTGGAGAATACCGCCTTGAGCTCATCCTCTGACGTCTCCATAGGTAGGTTTCCAACATACAGCGTGTTGCAGGGTGGGTTATGGTCCGCAGGATTGGCTGGGGGATAGTTGGTACGGGGGAATGTTGGCATCGGTGGATAAGGCGCACCGGGATGTCCGTTCAAGGTAGCAGAGATGGGGTTCGGGGACAGGGTAGACATGGCGGACATGGCGGACGCCGGCGACTGAACGGATTGGATGGGTGCACCCGATCGAGGGGAGGAAAAGTTGTTGAGAGGTGGCGATCCCATACCATTGAGGTTGGTCTTGAGAGACAGGGCGTTAAACTGCGATATCGGGACGGAGGGGTTAGTGGTTCTCCGGGGGACGCTCTGGACGGCAGGGCTACCGGTGGCATATCCTATTGTTTCGTTCAGAAGGACATCTTCGTCATCCGCCGCATCGTTGTTGATCAATGATTTGCCCAGGTTGCGATGCGCAAAGGTCGCCTTCATGGGCGATGTGGGCGAGGAGAAGACATTCTGGCCGGAAAAATCGCCGTTCCCAAGAGCTGGTGTCGAGTTGGGTGGAGACATCTTCTCCAGATGTTGAAAAGTGCCATTGTATCGCGACTGGCGACCGTTGGCCGTGGTACCGGCGATCCCTCCGGCGGAAATGGACCCTTGCCTTGCCGGGGCGCTTTCCACGGTGTTTCGTCTAGAGGACCCAATGGCGCCGAGCTCGGGACGGAGTTCAACAATCATATGGACTTCTCTTGCTGTGTTCAATTTGCCATTCAGTTTGTCTCGTGCGGATTCGGCACCTTTCAATGTGGTGAAGCGGACGAGGGCGGATACGAAGCCCTTGTCCTCGGGGTATGGCGATGTGACGAGTTCGCAGTCATGGTAATCCTGAGCCAAGAGGAACATATTCTTTACTGCTTCGAGGTCGTTATCCTTGGGCAGCCTTCGAACCAGGATGGTAGTGAGGGGTTTGGCTTCGACGTTGGGCTCCTTCTCGGTCCGCGCGAAGAGAGACATGTTTGTCTTTTCTAACGGACGGCGATCGCCTATGGGCGCCTGCAAGGTACCGAAGGTATGCGACGGCGGGAAGACTTCCGCAGCCATGGGGTTCTGGGAGGCGAAGGAGGGCTTCGGCGGCGAGGAGGACGTGGAGGAGAACTTGCCGTTGGCAAAGGAGCCGCTAGAGAGGGTGGATGGACTCGTGCTCTTCGGACTCGGCCCACTGGCCATAATTCCTTTGTCTTTGGGATATGTGGTCGGCCGTTTTGGAGACAAAGAGACACGGTGGTAGCGGATCGAGGCGTGTGAAGCGAGCAAATGCGCGCAGATGGAGAGGCGTGGCGGGCCAGAAAGGTGGTGTTTCGGGAGGGGGGCGGGAACGCGGTCGCGCAGAAGGTGGGAGCTGGGACGTAAAACGGGTGCGAAACGCGGTTATGCAGGCGACAGCGTGTGGCAGCGCGCGGAGGACGAGTGGTGGGAAGCAGTGGGATCGATGCGACAACGACGGCGACTGTTATGGGCGGCGCGCGAGCGCGATCGCAACAAAGCGACGAGTTGGCAGCGATGGTGTAGAGGGGTGGCGACGGGTTGGAGGTAGGCGGCGCAGCAGCAGTTGAGTGGAGTGTAGGTGGGAGAGGAGGCGACACGGGCGCAGGCAGCGGCTGGGCGTTGACCTGATATGAGACTGAGAGGGCCGACGGGTGCAAGCAGGAGGAACCGGATGCCTGGGGGAACACTGGGTGCTCCTGGGGGGTGTGTGGGCGCTGGGGGTGGGTGTGGCCAGATGGGAACCGATTTGGAGGGTGAAGGGTGCGGGCGCGCTAGACTGGGAGCGGGTAGAGGCAGTCGGGCAGAGACAGCCGTGGAGGCAGTGATTGCTGGCGTGCGACGGATTTCTGGAAAGAAATATCGGGCAACAAAGCCAATGACGACGAGGGAGCGGAGGGGGAATTTGGGGGGAACGTCTCTTTTTTGGGAGGGAGGGAGGGAGGGGTGTGGTGGGTGGAGGGTGCGAGCGACAGGTGGACTCGAGGTGTGTCGGGCCTCTCTGGGGGGGATGGTCTCTTTGGGGG
>JAFHBW010000346.1:0-27322 GCA_019022765.1 Westerdykella sp. P71 | reverse complement strand
TTTTTTTTNTGTTNNTTTTTTTNTTTATTTTNTTTTTTNTTTTTTTTTTTTTTTTTTTGCTTTTTTTTTTTTTTTTTTTTTTTTTTTTTTTTTTTTAGCAAAATCTATCACGTGCCCAATGGCATTGTCTCCACGGTGTCCTTTGGCGCCCAGCACTGTTCGTTAGCTATGCCTTGCAATCCCTCGAAAGCACCACTGTAACCAACCAATATGGACAAGGGCAGCCGAGTATTATTCCAAGGAGTGCCACCTGGTGTACCGCAGTCGTATCGAGCGCTAGCAGACCACGGCAAAGTCCCAAAGTCTACCCTCCACCGTCATGCGCACGGCCAACGCTCGATTGAGGCGAAGGCCCAAAGCCAACAATATCTTAACGTTCACGAAGAAGATGCCCTCGCTAAATTTGTCTTACAGTTAGCCGATCTTGGAAAACCCGTTCGAATAAAGTTCCTACCCTCGTTAGCCTTCTGCCTTGCCCGGCACCGAATAGAATCGAGTAGACCGTCCAAGCCTCCGGGCAAGAACTGGGCGAAGGCGTTCCAGGATCGACATCCAGAGGTTCGAGCGAGAACAGTCAAGGCACTAGACTGGAATCGTCACGAGAAGAACATCTATAATAAAGTAACACAGTGGTTCGACGTTATTGAAAGAGTACTACGTGATCCAGCTGTCCTAGCAGAGAATGTCGACAACATAGATGAGACTAGGGTAATGCTATCCATACTAGGCTCTGTAAAGGTCCTTTTAGGTAAGGACGATATGCGAACCTATAGAGGAGCGCGTGTCAAGCGTGAAGTCGTAACTGCTGTCGAATACGTTAGCGCTGATGGTAGGTATTTGAACCCTATAGTTATCTGGCCAGCTGCGACTCATCGGAGTAACTGGACGACCTTTCCTACCCCTGGATGGCAGTATGCGCTGTCTGAGTCTGGATGCACGAACTCTTATCTTAGTCTATAGTGGCTGAAGCGTATTTTTGACCCTGAAACTAAGGAACGAGCTCAGCAAAACTCCGGAGCACTCAAACCTCGTGTGCTAATTTGCGATGGTTTTGGCACGCACGAGACTCTTGAGATCCTAGAGTTCTGTCTCTCAAACAACATCATATTGTGTCGACTTCCCTCTCACACCTCCCACAAGTTGCAGCCGTGCGACGTCTCCACATTCTCCCCTCTAAAGACGGTCTATCGTGGGCAAGCCGAACGATTAGAGCGAGGCGGTGTCCATACCGTAGGCAAGGAGCATTTCACTTATCTGTATAGCCCTGCGAGGAGCAAAGCCTTCACAGCACGGAACATTAAGGCTGGCTTTGCTGCATGCGGGTTGTTTCCATTTAACCCAGATCGAGTACTTACGACTATGCCAAAACCCCAACCTGAGCTGATACCCCCGAAAGCCGATGGGGTGACGATAGGGCCTTGTCATCCAGTTGAGCCTTGGCTACTCCAAGACGCGGTGCAGTCGCAGAAGACACTAGTCACAGCAGAAGGTGTTATATCGCTACAAAGTCTGATTTTCTAGCAAAATACAACCTGCTATCAGAATGAGACGACTAGACAGCGCCTACAGAAGCTTATCCAGAAGCTTACTAAAGCTGCCCAGATGTCTTTCGCCAAGGGCATACTCCAGCAGAATCACATTCACTTCCTAGTGGCGATTAACAACGAAGCGAAGGTCTGGCGGGCAACTAAACCAAAAGTACTGGGAACGGCACGAGTTATGAGTTATCAGGACCTTGTAGAGGCTCGGGCAAAGCAGGCTAAGAAGGATGCTGCTAAAGAGAAAGGGACAGGGAAACGTGGTCGAAAACGCAAGAATATTGCGCCAGAAACAGACAGGACTGAAGTAAATGCGGCAGAGTCACAGGCAAAGAAGACACGTGTCAGTGAGGCGTTAGACTCAAAGCATTCATGGACCGCCCCCGTAGCGAAGATGTATTGATCCTTTCTAGTCTTACTTAGCTTGAAGATAGCTATGTTGTGGATTTTCTATATAGGATGATGTCGCTGTGTCAATCAGAAAAGCAGGTGCGATCTCGGTGTCATACAGTGGCGACAGAATCGATTTCCGATTCCTGCAATTCTGTTCTTCTGAGCGCACGAGTTGTTCGTCCTCCTTTCAAAAGTGAGGCTGATTCAGCCTGGTCTGGCACATCAGCCTTACTGCGCCACATTGTAGGGTGTGCTACTAGCCACACCGCGACTGCAACTCACTTAAAAAGATCTGCCCCGCTCTGCCATAATCAGCTCAGAGCAATCTTGGGCGGCCCCTCGCGCCGCCTCTCGCGCCGCCCATCTTAATGCTTTTTCTTGGGATGGTAGAGCGTCCTTCTTCCTACATGCTTGCATGCTAACCCTAACAGCCAGGTTGAGTGATTTGCCGAACTAGCCTCTCTCATCTTGGCTTAGGCTGCCACGTTTGAATCCAGCGAAACCACCTTCCTGCTAGCGCTCACAGCCTTCAACCTAGTGCCAAACAATGCGGCTTTTGCGACGCAGCGATACTGGCGATTTTAGTCTCACTCAGTTTCCCGACGACTCCATCCCTCCCTATGCCATACTCTCCCATAGGTGGGGCGCAGTTTCGGACGAGGTCACCTTCGACGACCTAACCAATGGCACGGGCAAGGACAAGCCTGGTTATGAGAAGATTTGTTTCTGTAGAGAACAAGCTGCACAAGATGGCCTGGAATACTTCTGGATTGACACCTGTTGCATTAACAAGGCAAACAAGGCTGAGCTTTCGCAAGCCATCAACTCTATGTTTCGCTGGTATCGCGATGCGACTCGATGCTATGTCTACCTGCTTGATGTTTCTACAGCAAAGCGGAAAGCAAGCGACCAGGACTCTGAGTGTACTTGGGCGACGGCTTTTCGGGAAAGCAAGTGGTTTACTCGTGGTTGGACGTTGCAAGAGCTTCTAGCCCCGTGTTCAGTCGAGTTTTATTCTAGGGAACGCAAGCGACTTGGCGACAAAATCTCGCTCCAACAACAAATCCATGAGATTACAGGTATCCCGAAGTCAGCACTTCAAGGAGGCATGTTATCTCAGTTCAGCGTTGAGGAGCGATTGTCATGGATAGAACATCGCGAGACTCAACTCGGAGAAGATAGAGCATACTGCCTACAAGGCATTTTCGGTGTTTACATCGCCCCTCTCTATGGAGAAGGGATGGCGACGGCGTTCAAACGGCTTATGAATGAGATCGACAGCCTGAAGATATGCGTCCAACAATTGCGCCTCACCGATCCCCGCGATGACAAGAGCCGTATTGAGGAGACCAAGGGCGGACTGCTAGAGGGCTCGTACCGCTGGATCCTCCAAAACTCTGACTTCCAACGGTGGCGGAACAACAAGCAGAGCCGACTGCTATGGATCAAGGGCGATCCTGGAAAAGGGAAGACAATGCTGCTCTGCGGCATCGTCAACGAGTTGACGAAGTCAATGTCTAAGACATACCAGCTGTCCTACTTCTTTTGCCAGGCCACGGACTCACGAATTAACAGCGCCACAGCCGTGCTGCGAGGGCTGTTGTACTTGCTCGTCACTCAGCAGCCGTCATTAGTCTCACACCTGCGGAAGAAGTACGATCAGGCAGGCCAATCCCTCTTCGAAGACGCTAATGCTTGGGTTGCTCTCTCAGATATTTTTACGAATATGATACGAGATCCAGACCTAAAAATGGCCTGTCTAGTTGTCGACGCTGTTGATGAATGCGTGGCGGACTTGGCAAAGCTTTTAGACTTAGTAATTCGTACCTCAACGTTATCGGCCCGCGTCAAATGGCTCTTGTCAAGTCGAAACGAGATGCACATCGAGCAGAAACTGAGACGCGTAGACGCTGAGGCGAGGTTAAGTCTGGAGCTAAAGGAAAATGCAAAGCAGGTGTCCTGCGCTGTTAACGCGTACATTGACAACAAGCTATCCCGCCTTGACTTGCTTGAAGACGACAGTCTAAGAGATCAAGTGCGAGATATCCTACGCGAGAAAGCGAACGGAACATTCCTCTGGGTCGCGCTCGTGGTCCAGGAGCTTGAGAACCCGGAGACCTGGAACCCTTTGCAGGTGGTAGAAGAAGCGCCACCAGGTTTGCACCAGCTGTACGATCGCATGATGGATCAAATCGATCAGCGAAAGAGAGACTCTGAAGTTTGCCGGCTGCTGCTTTCTACTGCCTGCATCGCATACCGTCCGCTTTACCTCGCCGAAATGGGCAGCTTGTGCGGACTATCAGGCAAGGTTTCCGTACTCACGAAAAACGTGAGAACGGTCACGGCTATGTGTGGTTCGTTTCTCACCATTAGGGATGATAAGGTCTACATCATCCACCAATCAGCCAAGGACTACTTGCAAGGCAAAATCTTCCCATTTCCAGACAGGATTCACCACAACGTGGTTCTCTAGGTCACTCGAGCTCATGTTTAATGCACTGAAACGCAACATGCACAGTTTGAGCGACCCAGGTTTTCCGATCCATAAGGTTCAAGCACTAGTCGACGATCCGCTAGCCACAATGCAATACTCGTGCGTTCATTGGGTCGACCACCTCTGTGACTGGAATTCTAGCTCTGGAGGCCACGGGCTTAACTGTCAGGACGAAGACGCCATTGAGAATTTTATTAAAAAGAAATACCTTTACTGGCTCGAGGCTCTAAGCCTCTGTCGAAGTATGTCTGAGGGTGTGCTTGCAATAGCAAAGCTTAGCGCTTTAGCCCAGGTAAGTAGTAAAGCAGCAATACCCTAGAGATATACTAATATAACTTAGAGGCAAACAGATGCGCTGAGCTTTAGAGAACTACTTCAAGATGCGCGCCTTTTTATTATGTATCACGTTCAGGCAATACAGAACAACCCTCTTCAGGTATATGTATCTGGACTCTTGTTTAGTCCAGAGCGTAGCCTTATAAGAGCTTTGTTTAAAAAAGAAGAGCTAAAATGGATCGCAGTTAAGCCACTTATAGGACAATGGAGTGCTTGCCTGTCGACGCTCGAGGGCCATAGCAGTCCCGTTACCTCGGTCGCCTTCTCGCCCGACTCCACACGGCTGGCGTCTGGGTCCGACGATAGCTTAGACTCTCAAGACATAGGCATTAGTTCGGATTGTATGTGGATAACCTACAATTCGGCGAACATCTTATGGCTACCATTAGAATATCGGCCGTCAACACATATAGTATCTAAGAATAGCATTGGTATAGGTACTAGCCATGGGAAGGTATGGATATGTACTGTCGAGGGTACTAAGCGTTAGGAGCATTTGGCTTATCTTACTTCCTATTATGTATTTACTATTCCCTCTGTTTCATAGAGGGCTGGGGATTGGCATGAATATATAGCCTATAGATTTGCCACGGCGAAGCTTCGGGCATGCTCTAGATTAATGGTGAGACGGCTACTTCTGCAAAATTCCACACGCTTTGTGGATTCGCGACTTCTGCCTCGTCGAAGCAACAAGCTCCTCTAGTAACACTAGCATAGAGGATAGCCCACCCGCAATGACACAGATCTTGTAGACGCTTTGAAATCTATAGACAATAGGTTCGTAGAGGTACATGTGGCACTCCTCATCTACGCCACTTTGTCAGCCACATGAGCAGCTCCTGTAACCGCTAAGACTAATTTAGTAAACGCCTTTCTAAGCGGCCGTGCGCTCAACGGAAGTGCGGTTGCCGCTGGGCTGCTAATCAGACCGGGAGCGTCTGCAAAGCCACAAGCTGATAGCTTTCGAGCTTGGCAGCTCTGACATAAGTAATTTACATTGCGTTACAGCATAGTGCGGGCTCAACTCAACCAGATATGGAAGGTGCTCGAACACAAGTATCGACCAGGGTAGCGAGACCACATGAAATCCTCGCGCCACGCCAGCCATAAGGCTGATGTTAGCCTATTGTCATCGAAACCGGTTTCTAAGAGTCAGGAACATCTTCGGCATAGAATTTGGCTAAGCGAAAACCTCGTCCTGTGTGTATGTATAAAGGAATAGTTTGGCTATGGAAAGAAGGCTTATCTCGCCCAGGGCAAAAAAGTGTCAATGCGGTTGGAATTTTCCCGGTGAAATAGGGTGCAGAGTATTATAATAAGGTGTAGAAATTATTCCGGTATAAGTAGCGCAATTATCAGCTTTTTGGGAAACGCTATCGTCTCCTAAAGTCGAAGTACCTATGATTTGTCCCATAACACCGTGCGTCCCGCGACCCCGGGATTGACCTTAGAGTTGTCCTTGAACATTGCAACGCACGTGACCAGCTCCATATCCATAGATCTCCTTTCCAAACGCCAATAATGCATTTCTTTCATTTCGAAATAATGTAGCGCTGCAAACCCAACAGAACGCCACATTTTAGATATCAAGTGTCTCCGCTCCCTACCTTCCATCCCGTTTCAAATGCCCAGATCCCAGATTTCGCTTTCCTCCTATAGATACAAAGGCCCTCTCCGGGCCACACCATACGCTGTCACATCATCACACCAACAACACACCACACAGATATCCTCGCTTCTCCTTTCTCACATCCCCTCCTCCATCCCCACATTCTTCCACCAAGGCTTCTCCCCTTCCTTCTCCGCAAACATCTCCTCCGCATCACCGACCTGCCTCCTCTCGCTCACCTCCCTCGTCGTCCCGCCCGACAGCTTCAATCGCATGACCTTGGACGCCAGGAGTGACGAAGATGCGGAAGTCGTCCCTCGGGAGCGAATCAGCTCCCCAGAGGCCCATTCGTCCCGAGAGACTGGTAATTGCTATTGGAGGGGTTCCGAGGACGAGCTCAGCCGGTTGAGGTGCAGGTAGACATCCGTACCATAACTAAAAAGCAGAGTTAGCCCGGGGTTTTCGAAATCGGATGGATGAAAGAAAGTTGGGTACACTCACCCCTCCATGCTGATCAGCTTCAAATCCCCGCCAAAGTACCGTGCGTAGAGTCTTGAGATCGGCAGTCCGTAGCCGAAACCCGCCATCGGGGCCTTGAAATCGCTTTTGTTGAAGTCCGGATCCAGGCTTGGGGTCTGGTCTACGGTCGTGTACATGTACGTCCAGACGAGCGGGATGGCAGAGCGCGGGATGCCGCCTCCCTCGTCGGAGATCTTGATCGTGATATCCTCCTTTCCTTCCGCGACGATGACCTTGGTGACGGGGAACTCGTCCTTGTCCTGGCCGTGGCGCTCGACGACGGCGCGCAGCGAGTTCTTCAGGGTTTCGAAGAGCATGTGCGAGAGATGGCCGGGGACGTACATGAAGCTGATGTCGGGGTTGCAGACGAGTTGGACTTTGGGGGCGTCGAAGAGGCCGTAGTGGTCTTCGCAGACGAATCGCGCGTTCTCGATGGCCTCTTGTGCGAGTTCTCGGACGTTGGTCTTCGTGCAGATGATGCCGACGTAGTTGGGGTCTGATCGTTGCCGTTGGTCTGTGAGCGCTATGTGCTGTCCGATGAGCATACGTATGCCGATGCGCGACATGTAGAAGCGGTCGAGGAAGGCCTGGATATTGTTGTCGATCTGCATCCGTTGCTTCTTTCTCTTCCATTCCAGAATACCCTGCGCCACGGTCGTGACGACGCTGTCGTGCCGCCTCTTGATCTTCTCCAGCGTCTCCGCGAATTTTGTGTTGTATGCGCTCAACTCCGGTGGCCACTCTCCGCCATCGTCTGCTGCCACGTAGTATCTCCGGTTCGCGGCCGATCCCTTCAGCTGTCTCGCAATGTTGCTTCCATTCCCATTTCCGTTCCCGTGGCTGTCCTCTTCTGCGCTGAATCCGGATGCCGATCTATACTGGCCCTTCAGGATGCTAGGGTTCTTCGTCGCTTTGCTGAGAATAGGAGAGTCTTTGCCATTTCTTCTTGCGGGCTTCAAAAGACGCTCTCTGACTTCGGGCGATAGGTTCGGTCGGGGAAGGGTCACGATCTCCTGCCGGATGTGTGAGTCACAAGGCTCGCGCTGTGGATCCCAGCACCACCAACCTCAAACGATTGCGCATACCAATCCCGTACGCGCCCTATCGAGGGCATCTCATTGAGGCCATCTGGTAGCTCCTGGAGCTCCTGCACGCGGTGTGCCAGCCGTATGGGTAGCTCTTCTGAGAGGAATTGTGATGCGCGAAAGAGGGTTCCTGTCGATGGCTTCTCGCCAAACTGTACCATCTGCCGTAACGATACACCTTTGCGCTCATTGTTAGACGGGACGGGATGGAAGCGGAGGTGGGAATTACACACCAGTCGCAGGAAACTTGCTGTAGTGCTACTGCGACATTAGCTTTGCATATGGGCGGCGAATGCATGGAATGACGTACCTTGATGGTCTCCATCAGCTTCTCCGACCGCTTCCACGACATTTTGTCAATTGTTCAAGGCCACGCGGCCTTTCTTAAGACGATAGCGCCAAGGTGGTGTCAAGAGCGCGGAGGGCGCGAAAGCGAGCTCGAGGATGGTATGTCCACCCCGCGTATGACGCTAGTGCAACGATGAATGTAGGCCGAGGTTCGCCAGGCTCGCACGTTTGGGAGGGAAGGGAGGGAAACTGAAACTCTAGCAATTCGCAGGAATAAAGGAGAGGACCACAGCGCACGAGAAGGCTGTGACAGGAGGAGGAGCACGCGACAACAATTGGTGTGGAGAGATGCTATGGGAAGGGTGTTCCCGTTACACGTCCTGATGGATCATAGCCCGGCCGGCGCACTGCCCCCACTCTTCCGCGCCAGGCTCAAGAGAGCTTTCACGTGGGTGGGCAGAAAATGCGCCACATCATGTGCTCAATCCGCGAAAACAGCCCTTTAGCTGAGAAACATTTAAAGGTTTACGGGCTGTTTGGAGTGTGTTGATATGATTCAATCTGCTGTGAACCTGCTTCATTCACATGCGTCTCACTGGGGAACAGGAGAATCTCGCAAACCGCAACCGTACCCAGAGCTCACGTGCACCACCGGAAGCTCGCGCCACACCGGGCAGTTCTGAACCCTCGGCACTGGAAGTGCTCCTGGTGCCCGGATTGATCCTCGGGCGCCAACGGGAGAACTTCTCACGCTTCAGTGCGCCCGAAGCCTGGTGGTATAGGAGCGGTAGCATCGTCCCCACGTTAATTGGTTGAAGTCTGGAAATGCGTTTCTAGACCTACTTAGGTAGGATAAACATTCACATATCAGGTGATTGCATGACGGGACGACAGAAAAGCGGACAGGGTCAAGATGAGTGGAGGAAAATGGTATTTCAAAGTGCGCTAAGTCGTAGACTGCTCCATGAAGCACCAACAAATCGTTACATGCTCTTGAATGGTACAAATATGTATTATACAGAAGAGACGCCAAGAGACCGCCGTCGCCTATCGTACGTCTATCATGCTGTCTGATGGTACAAAATCGGGAAGAGAGCTTTTGACGAGAGGTAATCGGATTGTAGAAGAGTCGTATCGGGGAAGAACAGAACAAGACGCGGCAATTGTCGTAAGACGTCTATGCGGTCTCCTCCTTGAGGAAGGTGATGAGGTCGTTGCGGTCCTTGGGCTTCTTGAGACCGCCGAAGGCCATCTTGGTGCCGGGAATGTACTTCTTGGGGTTCTCGAGGTACTCGAACTATGAAATTGTTAACATCCGCGTCTGTTGACATGGTGATAATGTCATGACGTACCAGGCTGTTCTCGTCCCAGGTGATGCCCTTCTGCTTGTTGGCGTCGGTGTAGGAGTAGCCGTCGACCTGGCCGGTCTTGCGACCGAAAAGACCGTGCAGCATGGGGCCGATCTTGTTGCCCTCGCCCTCCTTCAGGGTGTGGCACTGGGCGCAACGGGTCTGCAGGGTGTTAGAATCGTTCGTCCGGGGTCGGCGACAACGCCATCTCGACGGCGGGACTGATCGCGCATACCTTGAAGAGGTTGGCACCCTTCTTAGCATCACCTGCATACGTTGTTAGTTGGATATACTTTGACAATTGTTCGAAGGTCTGTCAAGCTGCCAGCTGGCCTGGTTGGTAAATCGCGCAGAATCTTCCACGTTCAGATGGGCTCCATCGCCAACTACGGCATCTCCGCCCTTCATCAATCAATTGTTCGGCTGCAACAACGATCGCGAAGCTTTGGACGCGCGCAGATCAAGCTAATGGTCCCATTGAGACGACGAAAACAACCGGCGACACCAAACCGAGGCCAATGACGTTGACGGCTTTGGAGAGCGACGTACCGGCTTCGAAACCCATTTTGAAGAATTGAGGTGGTGTTGAGGAAGTAAGGATAAAAAATGACTTGTTGATGATACGGTTGGAGTCGGAGTCCTGTTGGCAGATGGATGGGAAGGAGGAAAGGAACTTGATGAGAACCGGGAGAAGAAAAAATGGTCCTGGCACGCCGTCATCCCGTCCTTGAATCAATCACGTGCTGCGTTTAGCCACACTGTGGCGTCTTTTCATCCAATCAGAGGCCGTAGGTTACAAAGGGGTCAAAAGTCGATCGGGAATAATCGGCAACGGGTCGCGGTTCGGATTACCCGCCATTCTGTCATCCGCCAAACGACATCATCGCATGCGTCAATTCACTTCCGCCCTGGCAGAGTGCCTGTCTGCTGTGAACGCATATTCCAGCAAGTCTCTTGGGCCATCAGCCACACCTCTTTCTAGCCACAACCCTCTGTGCAATGTAGAACCAAGCCTTATCACAACGTCCACCCTCTGTCCCCATCATCCAAGACCCTAGGCCCACTGCACGACTCTCTTATCGCGGGTGTAGAAGCCCCTTTTGTGCTTACTTAAAGTGCAGCTCGGGTGCCCAACTATACTCTGCAACACAGGGGAACATCGACCGTATGCACTATACGACGACCCGCAGCTCAGCCACAATATATACACGATGAATCAGATACCAGATGTCCTGTATGCCGATCGAGAGTCGACCACGTGGTTGATAGTGGGCGCCTCAAGAGGTCGTCGCCGCACATCGCCGCTTTAGGATATGGACTAACCGTACGCACAGGTATCGGTCTTGAATTCGTGAAGCAATTGTTGGCTCGAGGCGAGAAGATTATAGCAACCGTTCGAGAGCAGTGGGCCGCCCATGCTTCTGCGCTGTGGGGTGAAGCCGGCAACGATCATGGCAGATGCCAGATGTACATATGTGATATACTGTCCGAAGAGAGCATTATTGTACGTCCTCCATGGAACACTTTGGGTCACAATCTGACCGAACACAGAACTTCGTCGCTCAGATTGCTTCAAGACCCAATCTCAAGATCGATTATGTGGTGATAAATGCAGGTGTGTTGAGATATCCCAATGTAAGCCATCCATGTCGCTGCTGTCCCTCACTAACCCCTGTCAGAGATCTACGGAAATGTATATTCCCCTACGCTTCTTAGAATTGGTACTTCAAGCTACCTCAGAAACAGCACTGATGTAGCTCAGGTCCTTTGAGGAGTTCGCCTTTCATCTCCATACCAATACCATTGGCCCCATCATCACCGCACAGAAGCTCCTCCAGAGCAACATACCCATCGGCACCATTGTCTTCATGTCCAGTGACTCGGGCTCTCAGGCCAGATTCCGCGAAATGGAGGATGGATTTGCTGCATATGCGGCCTCCAAATCTGCCCTCAACATGGCCATGCGCCACATGGCCGCGGAATTAAAGAGGAAGGATGATGATACGATTCTTCTTGCCATGCACCCTGGCGAGGTCGCGACGTAAGTGTTTCAAGCGACTACAAGGGCACCAACTCACTGGATATCAGCGACATGGCAAACATTCAACTGTCGTGGGAGGTCCACGGCGTTATCACGCCAGAAGAGTCTGTCAGCAAGATGTTGAATGTGATTCAAAGCAAAGGCATCCAACATAGTGGAACATTCTGGACTTGGCAAAACGAGGTCAGTTATCCTGCGAGACCATAGCCCATTTGCTGAAGTTAATCTGCTTTAGCAATACCCATGGTGAGATAATGGTGTCATGGTGAGAGAATGGTGTTTACTTCACCGTTCGGTTCATTCTATTTTAGGACGCTTCCTTCTGAATCGCGCGTGAATGCATGATTATACTTTCCGGATCATGCTTCGCGGGTATTGATATCTCTCACTCCATTCACTTGTCCCTTCCATCACTAGTGTCTATGGTGTTACAACTTCACACTCTGGTAGAGAATCACTCAGGTGGCATTGCACAAACTTCAACAATTCTGACTACGGAGCTTTCGTCGTTGTCGACGCGGCCTGGCAGATTTTCCTGACCACAGTCTTTCTCGAAGTCGCCACTAATAACGAATGCTAAGTTAGAATGTTGGCTATCCAGTTTCCTTTCTGTTGGGACGGCCCAGGGGTGAGAAGCAAGAGGGTGAGGAGCCAGATGGCTGCCGCGCTAACAACACTCTTTTACTCGTTGAGACACAGCCGGAGAAGTTTTTGTCCCTAACGGCAACAGAGCAGCTATTCACACCGCTATGGCAAATACAAGGAGCAATAATGCAATCCATATTATAGAAGTGCAGTCTATCCATCGATAATCTATTCCATGCAAATTCCCAAATCAAATGCGTCCCAATAAACCCCCATATGCAAAGTCAAAAATTACCCTCGGTCTTTAAAACACACATGCTTTGCCTCCAAAATAATACCCGGTCATCCACAACAAACCCCAGAGTGGTTGCGCCATACTCCTCAATACAGCGGGACCTGGGCATGTCCCCGACAGCCCCCATCCAATGCCAAACACCGCGGACCCCAAAATCAACTTCCAATCGATATCGCCGATTGTTCGCCTTGGGAATTCATACTTGTCGTTGAAACAAGGTGGCTCAGTGAAACCCCTTGCCTGGATTTCGAGGATGTTGGGGACGATGCCGAAGAGGATGACGAGGCCCATTGACGGGTCCCACACGTCGAGGTTGGGGAAGGATAGGAAGGAGAGAACTTTCGAGGGGTGCGCCATGCCGGTTATGTGGAGGCCGAGGGCGAATTCGAGACCGGAGAGGAATTGCGTGGTGCGACGTGCGGGCGATTCGGGGTCGCATTTGCTGTAGTTGGTGGCTTTATCCACGAGCTTGGGGAGGACTCTCCCGGCGATGGCGATGATGGTGGCGAGGAGGACGAGGGTGGTTGTCGTTTCCCGCGACGGGTATGTGGGTGTGTAGCACGGGAGGGCTGAGTTGCAGACGTCTGTGACGAGGGAAGGGTGGACGAGGTGATGTGTGATCATGGCGACGGGGAAGAAGGTAGCGACGGCGGCTGCGGAGTAGGGACTAAGTCGAGACATTCCACAGAGCATATGTCCGCTTGTGCATCCTTTTCCTAGCTGTACGTGGTCAGTAACGCTGCCTCAGGCTGGAGATGAATGTTGTGAAGTTCGCCACTGACCTTGGTTCCCCAGCCCACCAAAGCACCGACTCCCACCGTGATCAATGCTGTTGTCAAGGAACTCGGCGCAGCAGGATACGCAGATAGAAGCTCTGGCAAGAACAGCTTCAGAGGGACGAAGCTCGCCGCCATCCCCGCAAAGAAGGCCAACGTTCCTGTCGAGGGTCCACCGAACAACTGCCTCAGGAACCCGGAAGCTCCCAAAACATTTCCATTATGGAAGAGAAGAATACTCGTCGCTTCATGGAGGAGCAGCGCTCCTATACTCGTTTCGACCGGCGTAAACATCTTTCTGGAAATAGACACATCAAGGAGGGTCGGAAGTGAGTGGTAGGTTTGATAAATAACGTCGACGCGCGAAACCGGGCGGAGACATTTTTAAGAAGCCGCACTCCAAGCGCGGGATCCCGACGCACTATCGCCTTCCCGCCCACCTCGCCTTCTACATGGAAAAGCCCTGGCGACCCTTTCACCAAACTCCGCCCGGTTATGACATCGGTCTTGGCGGAAAGCTTGTTTATTACCAGGAACAGCTAGCGTGAATTTAGCCGAACATTGCTGCACGTGGCGGGGCACCGACCGTGCGGCACCTGGACGGCGGTTCACGACGTCGCCGATCTCAAGGAAGTTATACAAAGCGCGTGGTATCTTTTTCCACCGTTTGGCATTGACGCCATTGTTGCACTGCTCTTCGTGACGCGGTCGCATTTGTTGTGAAAGGTATTTTGAGAGGCGTTTCAGGTTCCTGGGTGGCTAATAAGCGTTTAGTGGGCTGCGGGGTTTGGTCGCCGACCTTGCAAACGAGCAAGACGGCGACTTGGGCTGTAAGCCAATGCCGTGCTTCGGGCGTGAGATTTGCACAGGCTTCGAGGTCTTGGGGAAATTGTTCCTTGCTGCTCAAGTTTGGGGGGGGATCGGGAGCTAGCGATGTTAAGATTGCCCCTGACCCTGAAGGTAATCGTGGTAAGCACTCCACCAACCCATCATATACATAGCAGACAGGACTGAAAATAGTGGTCTTTTCATCACAGCCCTCCCAAAGGAACACTATCCCACTAGGACGGGTCCCCCGCGGAAGCGGGTTCTTAAATCTCCGATGCATGAATGATCAGAGACGTGCGTCTGCACCTCGCCGAAATATGCATTTCCAAACGCCATCGTTCCGTGACGCGAGAAACTCATTCTCGAAAGTTCGCCGATGGATAACGACCTGTCCTCCTTGGAAATGTCAGGATGGCGAATACGAGGCGCTTACCATGCTGTGCAATCTGCGGACTTTTCGCCTTTTGGGATTATTGTCCTACACCAAGACACGTGGATTGAGGTACTTGTACGCTATGACACTGCTTCCTGCCTCATTTTCTGCCTATTATGCGCTTGACGGAAAAAGGGCCGGTATTGAATATACGTTCACACCTAGGTGATAGCGATACTGCCTACGCCGATACTACCGTCACGTGATCCAGGCCAACTTTCGAAGCGCCCGCACGTAATGAGCGAGGTACGGTATGCATGGCTTACGCAAAGAGGTATAACTTTGGCGCAGTGGGAGCGTAGAACGGCGACTTCATTTCCTCCTGGAACAAAAAGTCAATGCGCGTGTTTGCGCTTACAAGGCTGCAAGAATCTATAGGAACCACTCTGCTGGGAGATCTCACGTAAAACGTGCAACAAGCAGTGGTAACCTCGCCGACATGTCAGGGTCACCAGTGTGTTCCGCGCCGCCAATTCGGGTTTGGGAAGGGCTCTGGAAGACTTGAATGGTGGGGTTGCAGTTCCTTTCCCTCGCAAATGTTGCTTTACGCGGAAGTTGGTGGCTTCCACAAGGTTGTGCTATGAAATTCCCATAGAGGTCTACGACCTCGTCCGAACATTGCGGCACGTAGTTCGGGCTGGAGTCGTAAAAGGTAAGATTGATGTTCTGTATGACTACATATTCATGGAAATCGAAAATCCTAATATAAGCAAAGGGCATCTTAGCAGAACTTGGACTACGCCTTGCTCGCCGAATCCCGATCAAGGCTTCCAGGTAGCCTCAAGCGACGCACATGGACGGGTACGGTATCGGCGATATAACCACTGCCACGACACGTCCATACAATTCAGGCATTCTTGGATTTAGAGAGCTAATTACTTCGAAATTGAGGCTGCAAGGATCATACCCAACGTCACATTAACGAACCAAGAACGCAGAAGGCACGGGGTTTGCTCCAGCAGAACAGCGTTTCGTCGATTCTTAATTCACCAGAAATTTCTTACGGGTAGATTAATTATGGGATCGAGTTTTACAAAGTTTGTAGAGAATCATGCAATGCCTATCGTTAGGACATGACAGCGGCTTTCCTGACCGTGGCTACTTTCGCTAGCCAATCAGCACTTCCAGAACAAATGCAGAACACCCCGTGAGGCTGCAACGAGGCTGAACAACGGCTTTCAGCTTTTCCCTCCGTGCAGGGTGCGGTGGTCCTCTGATATGTTTATCTCCAACCTTTGAACTACCTACGTACTTCCAGAACATCAGCCATGCATCTACTGAACACGACGACACGCAAGCTAAAGACATTCATCGGGAAGCCCCCTCCATACGTGATCCTCTCGCACACTTGGGGCGATGAGGAGGTTACCTTCGACGACATTCATCAGCCTCATGCACGCAACATGCTAGGCTACAAAAAGATCGACGCATGCTGTCGACAGGCCAAGGCGGATGGATACAAATACGTCTGGATCGATACCGTGGCCATTGACAAGAAGAGTTCCGCCGAACTTTCCGAAAGTATCAATTCCATGTACAGATACTACCAGGATGCGGACATCTGTTATGCGTATCTGGCGGATGTTCCTAGCGACGATGGTACCTCATTTTGGCAAGCGAAGTTTAGGGCCAGTAGATGGTTTACCCGAGGTTGGACACTGCAAGAACTGCTGGCGCCGGAATATGTCGAGTTCTATTCAACAGACTGGGTATTCATTGGGACAAAGCATGATTTACTTGAGTTTGTCTGTCATGCCACTGGCATTATGCCACGAGTTATCTGCCGCCCAAACGAAGTAAGAAAGACGAGTATCGCGCAGAGATTCAGCTGGGTAGCTAAGCGTGCGACAACTCGGACAGAAGATATGGCGTACTGTATGATGGGAATCTGTGATGTCAACATGCCGCTACTCTATGGCGAAGGCCACAAGGCGTTCATACGTCTACAAGAGGAGATCGTGAAAAGAAGCACCGATCAGACATTACTTTGTTGGGATCAGCTTAGCACCAATGCCGAAACTCTTATCGACGGAGCTTTCTATTCCTCTCCCGAAGGGTTTAAGAATGCTGGAGAAATTATCCACATACCTGCCCATGAGGCGTCCGACTGTCTTCTTACAAGCAGGGGCTTGAAGATATCGCTCCCATACCGACCCCATCCAACCATGGAAGACATTATCACGGTATATCCTCAAGCAGAGACAACCGTGGGTCAACGTATTGCTATCCTGCTGCAACGACGACATGAAAACCAGTACCAAAGAACACAGTACCCATTAGAGTTTGTCAATGATCCCACAAAAAGTATTGCCCAGTTGCCTCTCAAAGAAATCTATGTGTATGACGACAACAAGGCATACCATGAGGTTCGGCGCGATCCAGCCTTCGTACGATTCCCGGGATTCAATTTTGTCAATTCTGAGCTCCGACCGTTGTCTATCATGGGCCCGAACACATCACCACCATACATTAGACAGCCATATAAACCAATAGAGCATACGATACTGCGTGGCGAATACATGGGGTTCATTCTCGGCGACGGGATATCGACCCTGCTTATTGCGGTCGGGATGTCGACCGATGACACAGACTCTTGGGTGGATATGGCCTTGAATGTTCGAGAGGAGAGAACGATGGAAACATTGGAGTTCATGAGGGGAAAATCAGTGAGTCCACCAAATAGACGCCACCGAGGTTGCAGGACCACAGTTTGGGCATTTGGAGATAACTACAGCGTCTTTAAGACTTGCAAGAAGAAACGAGAACGGAAAGATAGCGGAGTCGAGTTCACATATTGGCATTTAGAGATTAGTATTCGGAACACAGGAGAGCTGGGAACAGTAACCAACCTCAACAGGAGGCCGCTACAGGTCAAAACACCTAGAGATCCATACTGGCTTGGAGCTAGAAGTCGAATATAGGCGGATGGCAAATGGCAGTCCCGCATTCTTTTTCCTGCGACAAAAAACATGCTAAAGGCACTTGCAGACCATCGTCCTGGTGCTTTATGGTAGATTATATGGCTAATGTCAGTTCTTCGAACGCCATTTCTTTCGCTCAACACGACTGCAAGAATGGGGCAATGAGAATCACGAGCAACACGATACGCATCGTTAAGGAACAAACCTTCCGAATATATGTCAAGTTCGTGCTCTTGTTCTCCCGTAGCTCTTGCTCACACCTCACTTCCTCCTACTTCAAGAAGCGCCCACTACCAAGGAGCATTAGCGCCATCATAGACATTCGGGCCTTTCACATTCTCCCATCCCTTTACAAACACCTTTGGCATCTTTCCGTTTACCTCCTGTCCTTTATTGAAGATAATATCCAATGACGCTTTGGCGCCTTGTTCAGGAGTCAAGTCAGCCATGTCGCCGCCTCCTAAATCCGTCTTGCGCCACTGGAAGAGGTCAGTAAATCAGTGACCGCCAGATGCGGAGTTAAGGGGAAGAAACGTACACCCGGACAAATTGCCGTGAAAGCGAAGCCTTCCTTCTCGTAATCGACTGCGTATTGAACAGTGAGAGCATTCAAGGCTGCTTTGGATATTTTGTATGCTGGCGCGGGAAAAGCGGCCACGCTCGGAGCCAGGGCAATCGAGCCCAGGGTTGATGAGCTGGAGCTTTATTAGTCTCCATAATAACGTCGCTCATTATGAATTTAGGGACTGAGGTCTCACATATTGGCAACTTTCTTCAGACTTCCCTTCCTCAGAAGTGGAAGAAATGCTTGAGTGACCCAATGTACACCCATAACATTGACCGTGAAGCTTTCCTCGAGATTGTTCCTGATCATAGGTGAGAACCACTTTCTAGACATAAAAAGTGGTAAGCACTTACATGTTCGCGACACCGCTAGAAGCATATTGGCAGATACCGGCATTATTTATAAGAACGTCGAGGCCACTACCTCCGAGGATACTTTCACTCTCCGCTGCTGCGTCCTTGATGCTTGTAGGATTGGTAACGTCCAACCGAACGACAGACACCCTCCCGGACGAGCTCTCAGCAATCTCATTCAGGGCTTGCGCATCTCCCCGCGAGCCTGCAATAATCTTGCTTACTTTTGAACTTGGTAGCGAAGCAAGTTCGCGAACAAATGCAAGGCCCAAGCCCCTTGAGGCGCCAGTGATGAAGAACGAAGCCATTAATTATTGTATTACGATGTCAAGACGTGGATGATGGTGAATTGTGTTGGTACTCTCTTCTGCAAGCGCGGAGTTAGCGTCTGGTTGTAGTGCTTATAAGTGTGCACACCGACACCAAGCCGCCATATCCGGACAGAATGAGGTAGGCCTGTGGGTTTCGATTTGTAAGCTATGGCTTAAAGCCGAAGTTCTGGGACAATGAAGCACATAGTATGCGGCGAAGTTAGAATATGCTAGCCAATAGGGTTTCCAATGAGTTGCTTTTGTCAGCAACAAAGCCGCCTACGTCCGCTGCCTCGGGGTGATGAGGGATGCCGCGGACGCCGGACGGCTTTGCCAAAGGGTTACTTGGTTGGGATTCCCAAGTGCCAACCATATCCACTATGGTAATTGAAGGGTGAATTTGGTGGGACGCATATTTCGTAAAGTACTGTGTATAGCATGAATGTGCCAGACATGGGCTGAGCGCGTGGAATTCGCGAATTCGGGGTCGGCGCCCCCTTCTTTCCCTATCCTCGTCTTGCAAAATGCACCTCATAATGTATAAGCTGAATGTAGTAATTCAATCATGTGGTGGTAATATTCTGAACTGGAGAGATAGAAGGAATACTCTTAGACGACATAGTTTCTAAGAGAACGGAGAGCCAGAAGCATAATTGCAACGCTTCCATGCGTCAGCATCAGACTTTCAAACGCAGAGTGCGAAGAGGAAAACTGGTGAGCACCGACGTCCAGTGACTATCATAACTTGATAAGAACTCTTCCATACGTACTTCCCACATTGTTCCAGGACTATTCAGCTGATTGTAGAAGCGAAAATCCAAACGCATGGAGTTATTTTGACAGCTGTGGGCTAGAAGCAGTAAGTTGGCAGAATAGCGTCCCATGGGTAATATTTACATTGTATGCAGGCTTCTCGTGCTGTTTAAGCCCGTAAGGATCTCCGGATGTATTGCAGTCACTTCAGGTATATAGTAAGGTACTCCCAACTCTTAGATAGTCTAGCAAAGTCACAGTTTCAGTTACACACTCATAGACCCGATAACAGCGCCTATCAGCCAATGTGCGGGAAGTACCGCGAGCAATTAGGTACTTGATAGGTCGAGTCTGGTAGATGACCCATGAATATGAAACATTCAACGACGATTAAAACCCTACTAACAAGGTACAGAAGTGCTACTACAACTAAAGGAAAATTTCGACTTAGGTGCCCAGTACCTGACTCTTGTTCGGTTGATTTAAACGTTGATTTAAACCACCACATGTAAGGAAACGTTATCACTCCACTGCCAGCAATTATTAAGCTCGACATCCGCCAAAACACCCTCTGAGCAGGGTTTGGGAATGGTGCATTCCATGCTGTAAGGTGAATAGAGCCATAGCACAGTCCTACAACTGCGGATGCCAGCTGGACCATCCTCCCCTTGAGCAATAACAACGGAAGCTGATGGGAGCGAAGAGCCAGATAAGGGCCGCGGAAATATCTTCCTCGTGCATGGATGAGTGCCAGCCGTAGAGTCGTCATCTCGGTTTCGTCAAGGTCTACATAGGGTGTCTTCACATTCCCGTACCGCTTTTTGGTGAGATCGTATTCCCTTGTGGATCCGTCAATGGTGAACCTGTCAAGAAGCCGGCCTGCTGGGATCCTATATGATTCATCGGGCCCCTGTCTATTTGGAACATACCTATCTTCCTCGCGCAGGAAATCCGGGTGATGGTGTCCAATCTCTACGAGCCTATGAGTCGAGGAATTTCGCTGGGTTCTCCAAGCAAGTCTAGAAGGCTCCTGCATACTCGCAACAAGTAGATGTGCAGCCTGCTCCTTTGCGTTTGCAGGAGCGGAATCGAGAAAGACACTCCCGTCCACATCCAATGGCTTATTCCACCATAAAATGTACACCAGAAGCGTACAAAGCGCATGAGAAAAGGTGTTAAGCTCGAGAAGACTTATAGTTAGACGTTGACTGAGAGATGAATGCATTGGACACAAAACCAAGTGGCTTGTAAACAAACAATCATCTTGGCCAGTCCGCTTGCCTTGCTCCTATCCCATATGTCTGTTTCGGGGATGTCAGGTATTTGTTCGGGTGCGTTGTCTAGCACATAGAAAAACCCGAATTCGGTGAGCGTAAACTGCGCATACTTTTTGGAATTCAGGAAGCGGGTATCCGTAGCTTTCAGGTTAAGGGCAAAACCGCCCATTGCTACGTAGTGAGAGTGAACCATTGTCCAGTCATGGCGGCCTTCAAATTTCGCCGGCTTCTGTGAGGATGTTAGTGGACGCATTGACGCGGAGTTTCAAGGAAGGCCTGCCCGACTGAATTCATGGACGCACATAGGATTACTCACTGCTCGGGACATGTTGCACAGTATGCGCCAAAATCTCGACACTCCGGCCCAGATACCGGCCCTATCATCATCTTCCCCTTCTGCTCCAACACCGACTTTACGCGCTCGTTCTAGCACTTTCTCGTGTATTTCTGATGCCATTCTCCGCTGCTCGAAAGCGACCCAAGCGACCTAACATCGTGTCAATATGTGTTCACCTGTGGAAATACGAACGACGCACAAACTCGGGCGCAAAGAGACCGATGAGCATCCACTTAGCCTTTCTCCAAGTTTGATACCTGATACCAATAAAACTCTTCTCATTATGTCCCGGGATATTTAGATGACGGCGGTCCAGATGCAGAGTAGCATAGTGATGAGACAACTAGACAAGATGCTAAACGTGCCACGGACGGTAGGTTCAGGGTGCCATTTGCCGGTGCTGTTTGTGGGCGCGGAGCCGTAGAAAGTGCTCATACTTATCGATACGAGGGCGAAGAGTGGAACAACCTTTTGAATCCTGGAAGGTTATTCTATGACTAAGTCAGGAGATATCTTTCGCAAAATGTTGATGGAGTCCTCCCTCTTCAACGCAGGATGCGGACAGGCCTGAGACTGAACAGAAGAGAAAGTTGCGCTGGCTCTATATCTGACCGGTTCGCAGCATCGCAGGCCAATCAGTCTGCAGCTGCAGTCAGCCGCAGGCCAAGGATCATCAGCCGCATGCGACCACTATAAGAGGATTGTAGCGCCGGGCTGTAATGTGGTAGACATGGGGAGTGGCATTCTTGATGGTGTGAGCAGATCACGCTCGCCAAAGGGGTGAAACGGCGACTCGGCGAGCTCAAGAGAGCGCACTACAGCGCCCTGAGCCCTCCGTACGACTTCTATGACACGTGAGGATTACCGGATTGACGTAGAAAAAGACTGGATGAAACGTGTGAACGTGACGACTGGGAACCGCAATTATCTTGGCTAATATCCTCACAAAATCTTAAGGTCATCTTTTTCTCGTCAATCCACACTTCCCCACCTCGCCGGTTCAATGGCAGGCCTCTCTTGCCTCAGTCTCGAATGCAACTGCGCACTCTCATCCAAACGATCCGTCAACTGCTTCTGCCTACTCACGTTCCTCTCAAACATTTGCTCCTTTTCCAGTAATGCCTTCCTCTCAACCCCGGCCCTATGTTCTAGCTCTGCCTGTCTTTGTTTCGCCAACTTCGCCTCATGGGCAAAGTTCGCACTAGTCTTGCGATCCTCGATCTGCTGTCTTTGAGCCGCAAACTCGCGCTCCTGCTCCATTTGCAGCTTATGCCAGGTGACCTTCTCATTGCGCTTCATCATCTCTGCAGATTGCACCCGTTGTACTTCGAAGTCGTGTTTGGCTTGCTCGAGAGCTAGCCATTGGGCCTGCGCAGCAGCCGCCGCCGCCATGTCGGCGTCCTGGCGCTCCTTTGTCCGGCGTAGCATATCACGGTGATTGGCTTCTTCCAACATTCGGTTGTGCTCATTTGCCTCCTTGGCCAGCTTCAGCGAGAGTAGGTGGGATTTCTGGCGGTCGGCCAACTCTGCGATTGGAGCGGGCATACCGACGGCTCCTTCGGGTTGTTCTGGAGTTTCGGAGTAGAACTTGGGCTCGCAGCCTTTGTCGCGAAGCAGCTCAATGAGCTCATTCTTGATACGTGCTCGGCTTGGGGAGGGGACCAGTTCGACATATTTGATGGGGGAATACCAGAACCCTTTGTCATCTCTGAACATGTGCTTTTCATCGTTGAGCTGCTCCCACACTTCTGTATCAAGAAGTGCCTCTGTGACTTCGAGAGGGCTCTGCGGATTATCGAGTGCCAGAATAACAGCCGATCTCTCGTTACGGGCTCTGAATTTGGGATCGGCTCCGTAGTCAAGCAGAAGCCTAATTAGTTGGCGTATCTTCGTACGGTGGAGGCCGCTTGTAATCTCAGCATTGAGGCACAGTTCCGCCAGAGCGCTCCGTCCGCCATGAAGCCTGGAGGGAAAATTTGGTTTATGGCCTTCTTTAACCAGAATTTGAGCGATATCTAGTTGTACGCATCGCGCTGCTTCGTGCAGGCTACCATCGTCTTTGAGTGCGTAAGGTGCCAGCGCCTGCACAAGTGAAGGCAGAGAACCGCTGCTTGCATAGAAAAGCGCGGATCGATTCCACTTGTCGCGAATGGATGCATCGGCTCCATGATCAAGTAGAATTTGCACAACATCCGGCCGACCTTCGCGCGCCGCGAGCGCGATAGGGCTCACCTCTGAGAGAGGTGTTGAACGGGTTGGCGATGCTCCGACAGTGACCAGAGCTTGGATGATGGTCGTCGATATCGACTTCTGGGGCTGTGACAACGCCCATATCAAAGCAGATCCTGGCTCCACGCCCAAGACAGGGTCAATAGTCACAGACACCATGACGTCTGGATTGCACCCATGATCGAGCAGTAATCGAACCAATGCATTCCCTCGAGGGAAGTACTGCATGGCCAATACAAGGATGGGTACATGTGAGTTTTGACGTCCAGCAGTCTCAAGAGCTTGGAAATTGAAGCCGTGTGTCAAGCATTCTTCCAAGGCACCAATCAAGACGTCTTCTGGAAGTTGGGAAGTCAAAAGAGTCGGGACAATCAAGCTGAAGTCTGGATCGTAGCCGAGCAGTTTCCCAAAGAGCTTGAAATTTCCCCTACGCGCTGCAAACACGAAGCAAGTTCCGTCGGCGGTATTAACGCTCGCCTGGTGATGTAGAAGTAGATCAACAAGCTCTCCGTAGTCGCTGGCCGAGTAAGTGTCGTCAAGGACTGTGCGAAGCGCGGAGTCAATTGCAGGTTGATCTACTCCGCTATTTAGCAGTGCGTGGATGACACCCATTCGGCCCCTTAAGTCTTCTGAGTTCCTTGAGAGCGCTTCTTTGAACATTGTACGGAATGCTCTTGTTACGGTAGACCGACTGGGTGACTCCCTTGCTTTGAGTAACAGATTGGTGAGTGGAAGAGAGCTGGAGGATACTGCAATGTGGAGACATTCACCGTCTCGGTAATTGACTGACGCATTATATCCAAGGAGAAGCTTTATGGTGGATGTGTCACTCCGCGACAGCGCAAAATGTACTTCGTTGAGGAGTGTCTCGTTTAGAGTCTCCCTCGAAGGATTCTTTTGCAGCAGATGAGCCACCAGAGCTCTGCGCGCATCTGCGTTGTCCAGTGAAGCTATACAACTCAGAGCCGGGGCTAGCAGGCGAGAATCGGTCCCAAGGAAGCGATCGATGATATCAATGTTCGTAGGGCCTCCTTTCACCGCTTCTTGTAGGGCTTTCAGCGCCGATGGATCATCAATCCCATGGGCCAGAAGTATGTCGATCATTCGTAAACTATTGTCCCGTCTGCACCCGTTTGGATGGAGAGTCAGAGGAAGGGCTGCCGAAGTAATGCGGGCCGACACTTTCCCCTTGCACAATAACTCCAAAACGTCAATATCAGCCTGCTCGACAGCCACTTGTATTGATTTCCCGTTTTCATATTCAACATTAGCGCCATGGCTTAGAAGATCCGTTATTAGACTGATGTCTCTTGCGCCGGCTTGTTCTGAAACCGCTCGAATAAGGGCCTGGTTGACTTCCGGACCACGCGCACCGTGTTCAAGAAGTAAATGCGCAATTTCCCGTCGCTCGGAGGGATTATAGTCCTCCCATAGTAATGAAAAACCCCGAGAAAGCACCTGTGGGGTTGGTTTAGCGTTTAGAAGCATCTGAATGCTTTCACGGTCCTTCCGCTGTAACGCGACGTGTAATGGCCCACTGGATTGCGAATCCACAGGTGCTCCAGCATGGACGATCATATCCACCAACGGTGTGTCTTTCTCCTCCACGGCTATTGTAAGCCATTTTTCAAGAGGAGCCCCGTTTGCCCCTTTTCGGAGCAATGCATCAATGAGCGGCAGGCGTTCCGATTTTGGTGCATTCCTTGGGATCATGGCTAACGTGCGGGATGCGTCTGGGACGGATAAGGGAACTTGAAGTATCCTTTTAGCAAGGGCCCAATTGCCATTGGAAACAGCACTCTGAAGGCCCTCCGCGCCATGTACGGACATCGATACACTGTTATCAAGTAGCAGTGCAGCCAGGCTGGTATCATTTCTCTTGCAGGCTGTCGCCAGCAAATTCGAAAGACCTGCAGAGTCCGGAGGCAAGCCACAACAGAATAAAAGCTGAAGATACTGGAAAATTTCTTGCACCGTTGGCAATCGGAGCACTGGTTCGAGAGCCTTCTGCAAGGAGGCCGGCATTGGTCGAACTGGACCAGCCAGAAGAGCAACGGCCAATCCGTAATCACGCTGCGAGATTGCCATACACAGTGCGCTGGCTCCATTGAAGTTTGGATCTGCTCCATATCCTAGAAGTAATGATAGCACCTGTTCAGCTTTGAGTTGGATTGCGGCCGGTAATGTCGACGAGATGATCTCGGTTCTAAATGCTTTTGGAGCTCGTAGAAGAAGTTTAACCAGATTTTGATCATTAGACCGGACTGCATCCGCCAGCGTGCTGGGATATTGGTTTACATCTGCTCCATGTCGCAATAATTCCTGGATGCAAGCTTGATCGTTCACAGCAAGTGCAGTTTTTAGGGCTTCGTCCAAAGCAGTCTGGTCCGCTCCAGCGCTTGCTAGAAGGCCCACCGAGTCCGCCCGCCTAACTGTGGTGGCACGCTGCAACACAGTGCTCCGTCTTCTAGCAGATAAGTCAGGCTGCCTGCCACCTTTGTTTTTCTTGTTATCCGTCAGGTCGATGAAGTTGACCTTGGCTCCCAGACTCAAAAAGGCCTGAACCAGCCCGGGGCTGCTTGTGGGTTGGTCGACAACGGCTGACAAGGCTTCATCGAGTTCCGCTTGAGAGAACTCCCAGTGCTCCGGATTCTCCAATTTTTCCTTCTCTTTTGAAGTGCGGAAGAGGCGTTTCAGCTGCTTGTTGGGATCTTTGTATTGTGGATTATTTCTCCGCTGCTGCACAAGTAGTCGCCGCGCTAGTACATGATCCTCCTCACTAGCAATGATAGCAGGCTGTGAAGGACCGGGAAGGGGTTGCCGGGTAGGTATGGGTATGATTCCCGCATCTCGAATGAGGTCTCGCAAGGTCACTCTGGCCGTCATGGCGCTTCAACGTGACCATATCCATTCATCGCCTTGAATAACAAAACGAAGGAATGTCTGTCTCGTGATAAATATGAACGAGCGTAGAAAGTCAAGAAATACGCGTCAGTACGAGGCTGAGCACGGTACGTCACAACTGGTTGCAGACATCACCCAAATCGGGCAAGCGTTGGCTGACAAAGCCGCGTGTGCGCGCAACCTTGCAATTGGAACTTTTCTGATCTGGTCTTTGCCGTGAAGTTCCCAGTATCACATTTTCCATCTTGACGACTAACTATCAATACAAGCTATGGATTATTTTCCAATATTCCGAAGTACCATATGAGTCATGGTGCTCTAGATCTGGAAAGCGAGCCAACCCGATCTGAAAAAGCATTCGCAGCCGGTATAACGTGCATCCCTGTGTCGCGAGCCACCCTCCGTAGCGAGCCAAATTATAGGTACTTCGATTTCAAAGTGATTGACTTCTCACAAATATCCGCATTTACTTGCTTCTATGCGAGCGCTGCAGTTTGGCCTCTTCGGCACCGCCAAGATGTATCCCGTCTTAAAATTACGTCGGCGTCGCCACGTCGTCTTCGTTTTACGGAGAGGCCCTCTCGAGTAGCATTGCACAGCAGCTCTACTACGACACCACTATCGAGCTCTCGTCACTGTTGATAGCTATAATGCGGCAGTATCTAAGGCGCAAATCCTTCCTATTACGTTCACACAACAGCCTTGGGATCGTGGTTGTCATACGCGGGTGATTCATGCAGCGTTGCCACGCCGATCGGTACTTGCCAATCAAGGGATAATGTATTAAGCTAGCGCCATACAATGAGCCAAGCAGCCAGTTTGTAATTTATTCTCTGTAAGCAGGCCGGTCTTAAACCGTGGCTGAAGTTTGTGGCCGTGCAGCCACACTTTGTCCGTCACCCATCCCCTCGCCGGGTTCGCAACTCCACACTTACGTCGGGCTGTCTGCGGCACGCTATACACCTGTCGTTGTTCTTAGCACATATAACTGCACCCTTCTTGTAAATTCTTAAATAGTCTGCTACATACTTGTAATGGGCTGGTGCCCAGAGGGCTTAACCCAGATGAGATCTGGGGTCATTCCGCCTCGAAGGAGGATAGAA
>JAFHBW010000345.1:0-27439 GCA_019022765.1 Westerdykella sp. P71 | reverse complement strand
CCCCCCCCCCCCCCCCACCCCCCACCCCCCCCCCCCCCCCCCCCCCCCCCCCCCCCCCCCCCCCCCCCCCCCCCCCCGCTTATCGAGTCACTGATCGGGGAACCAGACCCGAAACACCAGTATACGTTCAGCATGACATAAGTCCGGGTATCTCAGGCATGTAAGATCACACGACATCCTAATCACAGGTTGCACATTTAAGCTCCTCAAATTCAAAAATCTCTTTCCGAATTCCTCACTCAAATACAGCTCAGGTATCATATGCACATGCTTTGCCCATCCTCCAATGCTGCTCTCCCGTTTCATTTCCCCGTCCAATAATCAGATAAAGAAGCCTAATAAGAAATCCGGCCTACCCTCGTTCCCAAATGCAGTTGAATCCCCAAAAGAAAAATTCTCAAGGAAAACGCTGCAGAAAAAAGGCAACGCCAACCGCACGCCCAAAACAATCAAATGCCCAAGTCCATCCAATGATGCCGGAAATCCCCAAATCCATGCTTGCCTCAGCGCCGGTACGCAGGCAACGCCTCCCCGAGCGCCGCGTCCGAATCCCGACTATCTTGTCTCCCATGCAGCAGCGAGCTCTGCACCTGTCTACGCCTCGTCCCATCTTCGTTATCTTCTCGAAGAACAGGCGCAGATGGGGCAACGCGCATAGCCAGGTCCCTCACACCCTCGATGGGCGGCGCGGACGGCCCTGCTGGACGATCGTCTTCGTCATCAACGGGCGGCGCACTCGTTTCCAGTTGTAATCTGCGCCGTTGGAGTTCCTGCTTATCGTCCGTGGGGAGGGAGGATACGTGCGGTCCCGCATGAGGTGCGGAGGCAGAGGGCTCGGGTGGGAAGTACTCTGGTGTGGGCGAGGAGGGGGCTGGCGGCGGTGAATGAGGTGCTTGGGAGGCGATAGGATGTGCTGTCGCTGCTGCAGCAGGAGGAGCATACTGCTGATGCGGCGTCGTGGCCGCCGGCGTAACCGTCGCCAGTGAACTCGCGCCCGTACTCCTTGTACTCGCTCCTCCGTCCACGGCTCTCCCGCGTATTAGCGGGGCCGCGACTCCCGATCCAGGTACTCCTGCGCCAGGGAACGGTGGCGGTCTGCCCGATGCGCTCGACGATGGCGGGAAATATGCAGTCTCGTCCTCGTCTTCCGGTAATACGGGTGCGGAGGGTGGTAAAGGTGCTCGGTGCGGACGCGCGTGCGGATGTGAAGAGCTCTCGGCTCCAGACGACGGACCTGCTAGATCTGGGGGTTGTGAGGGAAGCAGACGGGCTTCTGCGCGGCGGATGCGTTCCTTTTCCGAGAGACCTTCTTCGTTTGCTGCTGCTGCTGAGGCGACGGCGGGAGGTGGAGGAGGGGGAGGAGGATGGTATCCATTCTGCAGGTCGTAGTAGGCGGGTGTGGAATCGGGATAAGTGCCGCCGGGGTAGGCAGGATCGTATGCATAGTCGCCGTAATATTGTCCCTCCTCGCCATATCCGTACTGGTAATCCGCATACGCGTACGGGTTCTCTTGCTCCTGAAGCGGAATCTCATGCACACCCGCCTGGCCCTCGGCGTCGCCCTCCCCACTCGCCTCCGATTCTGGGGCATTCGTATTCGGAGGAGGTGCAGGTTGTTTCCGCTTCCCGCTCCGCTCACTATCTTTCGTCCCGATGACGACCTCAAAGACACAATGTACCACCCCCTTCTCGCGTCTCAGCGAGTCAGTATCGACGAACGTGCCGCCCCAGGTAGAAAACATGCTGCCTGTGCCATCATCACCAGCAGTGCCCAGGCCAGCGGCGGAGGGGACATTGACAAGTCCCGCATTGGGGAGCAGGCGATCAAGCCGTGTGAGCTTTCCCTGGATATCCACGACGACTTCGACGAAGTATTTGAAGCTGATCATTGCTCCGGGGACGTTCGAGATGGTGGGGAAGGCCTCTTCGGGGACGCGGACTGCGCATTTGATCTCTGCGGTGAGGGTTCGGGGGTCTATGAAGAGGGGTGCAAAAGATTGGGATAAGTCTTTCCGGAAGAGATGGCTGGAGCCGGCCGACGATAGTGATAGTCCGCCTAGTCCTGTGCGTGATTTTGGGTAGTAGTCTTCCGACTTCGTCTTATCTCCTTTGCTGTTCGAGAGGACGGGGAGAGCGGGATGCATATCCACTCTTGCTTGCCTGTAAAGCGTGACAATAATACCTCTTAAACTCCGCACATGCTTCGTATGCTGCACCGCGATCTTGATGGGTATCTGGTCGCCTCGTAGAAACCCTCCTTTGCCGACCTCGATTGCCGCGGTAATCGTCTTGTCTTTGGAAGCCAGCCATTCCATACCCGAAGCACTACCCGCAACTGCGGTATTGATCGATCTGACGCCGTATTCCGTGCCCGAAGCATTCCCGCTGCTAAACTGGCTCTCGAAGCTCGTATCACTGGGCGCCGGACTCCGCGGGATTTCGACTTCTTCCGTACCGCTAGCTAATTCCGAAGCTCTTGGTGTCCGTGAAGGATCTCCAGCTTCGCTTTCAGCGCCTGGTTGCGCCGATGCCGCACTTTTCGTCCGCGTTATCGGTATCGCTTTCTTCCGAGTCGCGCTTTTCGCCCGTGTTCTTCGCGAGATCGGTTCAAGAGATATGACACGAGGCTTCGGGTCTGGCACGGAGGCTATGTCGATACTATCCTGAAGATAGACTTTCGTGTCGCAAGATGACGTCGGGGACATGGCGGTCGGCCTCGTCAACGTCGAGGTCAACATGTACGAAATCGTCCCGCGCTCAAACTGCCATCTCATTAGCCCTCCATTTGCAACACATAAGAACAGCACCCACATCAATACTACTCGGCAGCCCTTTACTCGGAAACTCCAACTCAAAGTTGAAATGGTACACCCCCTCGGCCAATCTCCCTTCCCCGCATAAGACAACCTCATCCTCGAACAATGACGCAAACCCGTTCCCGAAATAACTTCCCCCCTTCTTCCCCTTGCCGGACCCTACGGTCGCGCTATACGCCCGGTATCCGTCGCCCGGCGTATTGGGATTCTTGAAGACCTGCGCATACCCATGCAGACTAACCACAAGATGCGTGATCCGCAGGGGCTTCACCACCTTGAGGATGACGCTCCCGCTGATGACATCGCCGGGCGCATACTGGCGGTGGGGGTCGTCGGGGAGGATGTAGAAGTCTGCGAAGTTGCGGGTCTTGGACTGGAGCGGGGAGCGGAGGCGCGCGAGGAGGGAGCGGCCGGAGGAGGAGGGCGAGGAGGTCGAGGGCGGCGAGGATATCACGGTGGAGGAGGAGCGCGCGGAACTGGACGTCATGCTCTTTGTATCGCGGGCATTATGCGGCTAGCCGCGCCCTGAGTGGAGGTTGGCGTGGCCCGGGGGTTTCACACGCGGGTAGGGAGCGAGAAGAGGCCGTTCGGTCAGTAGGTGCCCTACGCGGTGACGTGGGTGCGGGCCGTGGTTTGGAGGGGATTCGCGCGGTCGTTATCCTGTGAAGAGCTCGGGAGCACTTGAAACGGGTGCTCTAACTGTATGAGGGGACGCGACAGGTACCGGGGGTCGTTAGATGGATTGATATCGAGGGCGAGGCTGCGTGGTAGGTATGGGCTGGAGAAGGTACAGCAGCTCGAAGCCTGGCGTGATCGGACTTCTGAGTGCTGGCGTCCTGCGATCGGGCAAAGGGTATTAGCGGGCGGCGTTGTTATCTGCCAGCAACGTGGGATCTCGATATGGAAATAAGGACGATGGTGAAGAGGAAACGAGGAATGTCTAATAACAGCACAGAGTCGAAGTCAGCATGCATAACGGGCAGAGTCGTGAGTCGTGGAGCCTGCAGTGGCAATTCAATTGGGGGGTGTTCCCGGATCGGTCCCACGCGGGAGCGAGCAACGATGCGCGGATGGTGGCTATGCAAGCTTGCACCGAGGGTTGGCATCGTCCTCAGGCCTTGGGCAGACGCGCGAGTCGCGAGCGCACCGCACGCCGTCCTACGGACAGGAAGGGAGCACGGAGAAGGAGATGTAGACCAAAGAGCTCTTGCAGACTCACCTGTGGTTGTTGTCCGAGTAGGGTTGCCCAGCGTTGATCCTCACGCTCTTGGCCCCGCCAAGGACTCGGTGCAGCGAGGAGGTCTCAGGTTTCAGAGCTTGGAGCTTATGAGGATATGGGGAGAAAGACGCTGGGTTATGTGGAATCTCAGTTCAGTTGCTTTCAATGTGGTGTAATGTGCGAGGAGGTGACGGGAAGGACGCAGAGGCAAGCAAGGGACGAGAATCGCAGAAAGGAGAAGGCAGAGAAGAATGGGATGTGGACGAAGATGTTTATGCCACAGCGGGGACCACCCGCAAGAAAAGGTTTATTAGGGACCGTCAACTGCGCTGTCTGACTGCTGGATTGGGCGTGTCGTCCAGGGGGGGCTATATTCGCCCACTCCCTAGTTTCAACAGCTCCCCGTCTGCACCATGATCATGATCCATCATCATTTACCGGGGCGGATCAATCTATAGCCTGCCCTGCGTCACGTATTTGCGTTGGACAACGGGAAAGATATCGTTTCCCAGCAAGTTCGTGCGGGAAACACGAACGCCGCCCACGCTGTACAGCCTTCCCAGAGAGGAATATTGGAACGAGGGCACCGGAACCGTGAACGTTCAGCGTTGGAGGCTGGCCAGCCACGGAGGCGCCTCCAGCTGGAATCTGCACCGCGGCCCCAATGACAGGGAGCTGACATATCTGATGATTCTGATTATCATTCTGGTGGGGCCGACAGCCGACATGAAAGCCCTCCCTCCACCTTGTTCCCATCTGATATTCCCAACACCGTTACCGAGCGCTAAGCCACAGCCACCACCAGCGCCAGGAGTAGTGAATCGCGCCTCTCCACCCCGGGGCAGGCAACCCGTCGGGTGGCCTCGCTGCTCCTCACAGCTCCTCGCAGCAAAAAAAAGCAGGCTCGGTTCCTTTCGCCGAAGCGCGCAACAAGGTCCGTGTGTCTCAGGTTCACGGGTGACGGCCAAAAAGCCCCATTCTTGGCTCGACAGAGAAGCTTTCGGCTTGCAAGGCTTGTCTTTGCTTTTCTCGAGGCGGGCCGCCCCCCGGACGCACAGGAAAAGGCTTGTTCGCTGTTTGTGATAAGGATGGGCCTTGTTGCAACTTGCGTATGGATCCCATGGGCGCCGTTACACGTCAGGTTACACCCAATGAATGGTGTGGGATGCAGGGAGGTCGGCTTTGTGTGACGTTGGCCGGATGATGAATCGTGTCGTTGGGTGCGTACGCGTGCAGGTGATGTGGAGGGGCTGGGATGCGCAGCGATCGCGAGCAGAAGGGTCTAGATTTGTGTGAAGGGGGGGGCGCGGGGGTCTTTTCTTTGTGGCCTGTTTCGTTCTGTTGACTCCAGCATTTCCCACTACAAGCTAAGTTTTGTTTTGCACTAGAGAGAGAAGGATGGCGTTGAGTGGTGGGTTGGACTGGCCATTGACGACGTCACCACATCTTAAGTTCAACGAGACGGGATTCCACTACTGGAATTGGGTAAGCGTAAAGGGGCAGGCGGCACATTTTATTAGTCACAATGGTACAGCGCAAACGAGAGTAAAATGAACTTTGTTGCTATTATTCCCGGACTGTCTCCCTTGCGGTCACAGAGTCACACAAGGATTCAGAAGCTCACGCTCTGAAGCTGAATAATAAAATGCTCCAATGTTGTATCCACCAAATCAAAAGGCACTTCAAATCACAAGCACAAAACACAAATCAGATTTTTGAAATCAGAAGAGTCCTTTTATTAGAAGCTATCTCACAGTAACCTCCTTCAATAATCCCACCTTAATCACTCACTTCCTCACCATACCGGTACAGCGAAGAGAAGAAAAAGGGAGAGTCGAGAAGAGAGCCCTTGTCAAAAGATGCAATCCACCCATTCATGTACCGAAATCCATTCCTTAATGCAATAACTCCCTCATTCGCTCTGAATCCACCTTCGAATTCGCCAGAAGCTTGAGTGAAAAGTTGAAAAAGTCGTGACATCGTAAAAGCCCTAGGCCATCGAACCTCGTAGGTTAGCCAACCCCTTACTCGATCCTGACGCGCCTAGGCTGAGGAGCCTTGGACTTGGGGACGACGATGCTGAGGATCCCGTTCTTGAGGCTCGCCTTGACGGCATCCTGATCGACGGCCGCCGGGAAGGCGAACGAGCGGTGGAACTCGCCCACGGAGCGCTCGCTGACCCAGTACTTGGTCTCGGGCTCGCCCTTCTTGGTGACCTCCTTGGTTCCCGTCTTGGCGACCTGCGTCTGCTCGGCACCCTCCTCCTCGACGGTGGGCTGGTGCTCCTTCTTCTTGCCCTCCTCGATGAAGCCCTGAGGGCGCTGGCCGCTCTCCTTGGCCTCTTCGTGGCGACCGTGGATGGTCAGGGTGTTCTGGTCCGTCCATTCGATGTTGATGTCCTTCTGCTCGACGCCGGGGAATTCGCCGTGCAGCTCGTAGGCGTCCTTGGTCTCCTTGACGTCGAACTTGGGGCTGAAGGAGCGGAGGCGGTCGTCGAAGCTGTGGAGTTGGCGCTCGTAGTCGTCGAAGAGACGGAAGAGCGGGGAGATCTCCTGAGTGAAGCGTGGGAAGAGAGCCATTGGTGCTGGTGATGAGTGGATGTGTCGACGAGTAGAAGGTAGAACGGTAGTGTTGATTGCGGGCTTAGTGAGAGTGGTCGTCGAGGGCTTGGTGATGCGGTGGAGGTGTTGTGGAAGTCGTCGAATGTTGTTGCGTACTGATTGCATGTAACTGTGGATGTTCTGATCTGATTCTGGGGAAGGGGATGGAGGGTGAGGTAGAGGGCCTTAAATATCCTGAGGGGAGTTTCTAGATATTTCGAAGGGCAATCACATTGCTACTATTTGGGGGATATCGCGATGTCTCGAGTAGCTCCTAGAAGTTACCCCATGGTGGCGTGAAGTCAGGCGCGAATCCTCTAGAACTTACCAGAACAGGAAACAATGGCGTCAAGCACGTCAAGCACGAAGTTGGTTTAACGGAAGCGGCGGTTTGTGGGGTCAACTACGGGGTTTGCCATTGGTTCCCGCACGCTTGCTTCCTCTTTCGCGTGGTTCGCGTGGTCCGCTTCCAAACGTTCATGGTGTAAGTTCAAGTCACGTGATGACATGATGTGATATTTCCATAGGTATGGGAATCCGAATATCCGTAACTCTCGCATCATCGGTCGTACCACGGAAGCATTGAAAGCGTCTGGAATATTCATCGAATGCGCAAGCTTCTTCCTCCCCACTTGCCAGTTCTCGTCGCTGACGTAGCCCCTTCCCCTCTCCCCTCTCCCCTCCAGCTGCTTCCCACGATGCCACAGCTTTCCCACGGAAGCTTCACGATGGGGTTCCGTGTGGAATCTTCCATGCTCTTCCAACACTGAAATCGCTCTTGCTGTGCGCAGACGTCCTTCACGCCTTCTTTTGATGTAGTGTACATGCCGTGGTAACCCCGGCACAGCAAATGCCTCATCGATGGATATCCCTAATCTCCGAGTCCCGATACGTCTCCAGTTTCCGTCTCCCACTCCTAAGCAAGTACTCTATGGTACCGAAATCCTTCTTGTTGACATGTTGGTGTTTTCGAAACTCATCCCTGAAGCGTTGTGTCAGCCATGAACCCGTTCGTCACCCCATTGACAATCAACCAGAGCAGGGGATCTCACTGTACCTTGCAAAGTCCCGAAAATGGGGTTGGTTCTCCTATTCGGGCAGTTAATACATTGGTCTTTAGTGTTTTCCCCTTTCTGTGATTCTCTACTCGGCTGTATTGGCGATCGAGCAAAAACTTACGACGGGTTTTTCCCTCACGGCCCTCAAACACTGTCGATACAGCGCCAGCACATCTCTCTGCAATCCCGAAAGACGCGCCATTAAGCCCCTTTTCCCCAATCGATCCCAAACTTTCAGACAACCTGTGGCGATGAAGTCGATGATGGAGCTGATGGCCTCCAAGCCGTGATGTCAAGCTCCGTCCTCGGTAAGGATGCATAGGAGCGATGCCCTATACCCTAATTTGCTCTAGCACAGGGCTGCCATTGCCGAAGCCCCAACCATCCCAAGTCCCGAGCGCTGGCAAGGGAAGCCTCTGCCGAATCGCGCTAGAGAGTGTTTATTCCAACCTCACATCTTAATGACAGTACACATGTAGTAGTGACACGATATTGATGCAGCACGAAGACGCAATGCTTGGATTGTCCGGTGCAGTCAGAGCGGGGAAACGGGGCGCTTAGCTGTACATGCTGTGCCGTGTTGCGTTGTCAACCCCTCTTAATATATATACACGGATAGGAGACCTTCGGGCTATGGCATAAAAGACTTCGAACGCGAAGAAGCATCATCCACTTGATCATTAAAGATAGCCACGATTAAATACAGGAGGTCAACGACCTGGAAACATGTGTACCAATGTCGTCCAAACATGGTAATCGTTGCAAACCGTGAGGAAGAACCGTACGCGTTTTTGACTCGATCAACGAGGCATCGTGCAAGTGCAGCTTCGAAAAGAGCTTTGTGATGTGACCTGCGATTGGAAAGCAATGATCCGGCATTGCGGCAAATGGTATATCCCACCAATCAATACATGAACCTACTAACAGGTTCCTCGTAACCCGATCGAACGTTATCGCCTCGAAAGCGACCTCGCCCAACCGCGACATCATAGATGTTCAGTGACACTATAATGTCCATGAGACACTACTCATGAATCCGTTTCTTCGACGTTGTCCATGGCCAGAAGCCCATATCTCGAGTCGTAGGGGTAGAAGTTCGAACGAGGATGTGGAGAGTCCGGAGCTCTTCCCTCTGGGTCGTGGTCTTCCGCGGTGGTCCCTTGGGAACGGTGCGATGGAGTGTGGCTGGGCGTGAAGTATGGGGTCTCTTGACGTTCAAGACCATTGTCCACCTGTTGGTCCCCTCCGTCTCCGTCAGCTCCGGTGCTCTCGGTACCCTCGGTGTGACACCAGGTGCGGTAGTCTCTGGCGGACAGGTAGTCTGAGCTTCCTGTGTCGTGAGCTAAGAGGTGGTCAGCACTTGGTTTCGAATACAGTCAAACGCATCAGGAGGTGGGAATTCGGTCTCATGAGGGGGAGCCGCTCGTAACCGCGGCGACATGGCCGAGATTACCTTGAGCGCGTTATGAAAACAAGGGGCAAAGATGATGAACTGTCTGGAAGGAACCTGCGTGGGGACCCCCAAACTATCGGCTGTGAGGCCAAGGGGTTTATAAAGGATGAACGGTTGGACATAAGACATACCGGAGCTATTGGTGGGACGGCTGCTCATTGCGCTCGCGTCCCGCATTCGACGATAGTCATCAAAGTGCGCCGGCTCGAGGAATGGAGTGGAAATCTGATATTGCTCCAGCTCACTAAGACGCGGCGGCGATGACGGTCTTCGAGAAGCGGCCGACGCACGCGACGGTTGATGCGGAGACGTCGCACCGGCGGCCATAGGCGTCTGCGCCGCAGAGGAATCTGCCACGTAGATGCAATCCGTCTCGTCCTCGAAATCAAGTTGAGATGGATACGACTCTTGCACTTCCGACAACCATGATCCCGACCCCCTAATATCCACCGAATCGATTCTTGACTTCGGCGTCAAATCCTGGGTCGTCCACTGCGTTTCGTCGACTGAGCGAGACCACAGTCTCTTCCTCCAGGCCTCAAGGGAACGGTCCGAGCATGGCATCGTGCTGGGCCTGTTGGTGGTGAGCATGGAAGTCGACCAGTTGAGATAGGGACTGACCAGCCGTTGACAAGAAGGGTCTACACACGTACGAACGGCACCGGGTTGGTGGGGGCACGGCAGCGAGCAGTGTTTGGAGGGTTGCCGACAAAAGATCGAGCGAAGATGCTGAGGTATGACGAACGGATAATTGCGATATCGAGGCAGTGGCGTTCTTAAGTGACCGAACTGGCGATATGGAGTGTGGGGAAGGGGGTTCTTGAAGGAGGCCCAGGCCATTGGACACCATGAGTAGGGCTAGCCGGTCGTGGGGGACGATGGCATGCGACAACGCGGTGTTCAGCGGTGTGGTCCGAGTCTTTGGCCAGTCACGTCCCGAGTTTTAGACAAGAGATGTCAGGTTTAGGTCGAAGTCCGAAGTGTTGGAACGTCCACAACCATCTCTACAGCGCGCCATGGACCCCCTGATGCACAAAGCCGCGTGGGCCAAAACAAGAGTTAAGATGTTGGAGATCAAGTCTCCGAGGCTCCTTTCCACTGAAATTTTACCTCGGAATAGGGGGTGAGCGTAAGTGGCTGGGAGGTGTTGGGGGTTGCTGTTGTGCAGCCTCAGGCAGCACAGGGACTCGTATGTGTCAGTCAGTGTCAGTCAGGGGATTGGATACAGCATCAAAAAGCCGACAGCAACACCAGATGCCCTCGAGACGAGGATCCGAAGTTAGTACCGTTCCCGAGGCCATGGCCCCGTAGGCGAAGGTGGTGCAGTTCCCACGTTGACTTGGCGACACATCCGGCCGGACGTCTCAGCCCAGAGCTACGGGCCGTAAACGGCGCGGGAGGGACAAGGGAAATCGGTATTCCTACCTGTACTGGATAACTCCCGCTCCCTGCTAGAGCGCCCAGCAAGAATAGAAATCAGTGATGTGGAGGACGCCATTCTCGCAAGGGAAAACCGCCAGACGCCTCTCCCAAACCGACATGGCTTGGGCTTTGACATCCAGGCAGTCACTATAGTTGGGTCAAGTGACGCAAAGCGGAGGATCAGTCCACTGCATGACTTCTATACAGCATATCATCGTTCATGATGCAGGGCCAATCCCCCAGATCCGGCCCGGCGCTTTGGGAGTTGGTAGATGGATTCTCAGAGGACTGGCACGACTAGAAGCCACCAAGAGATGTAGAAACGAGTGTGAGGGTCTGAGCAAACTTTGATCCCCGGGGAATATTGTGGGCTGCTCCTGGCGTGGACGGGAGGATGAGGGGGAAGCTAGAAGCGGGCCGCATGCCGCCAATAGTCCACGAGCTGACCTTCACCGCTCCAGCTCGTTCTCTGGGGCCAGTCTGGATGTGTTAAGCGCTTGTGTTTGGTATACACGATTGGGGGTCTCATCTTAATGGACCAATAGAGGAGGATATCAGGCACATAGCTGTGCAGGTTGGCCCCTTCCTCAGAACCACTAGCAACAGAAGGCTTTAAACTTCCAAATATGTTTCAACAGTCGAATTTGGTGTTTGCATAAACGATCTGTGGTGCTGCTGCATGCGGGACCGGAGCATGACTGCATTGCCGGAAGAGTGTCCTCAATCCGATCGACCATGCCTCACCGGAAGTTTAGAAGTTGCTGCTTGATCGTGTGGAGAAACGCCGCCAGCGCCCCTGTGGACGTCACTTGCATGCCGGGGTCTGCATATGCGAAGAACTGCGAAGAGGCTCAACGCGCAAGCAATTGCACCTGCACCCTACAAGCCTCTCGGAAGCGTACAGCATGTCGGTACCAGGCATTGCTTGGCATCTGGCAGCAAGGCTAGCAAGGCTGGCATGGCATGCAGAATGTGGGCGGCTCGATTGCATTTTCCGTTTTAGGAATCGTGTAGGTTATTATTCAAAGTGTTTCCAAGGGGACTCCGATTCACGGGTAGACCGAAAATTCCGTCTCGTGGTCTGTAGCACGTTAGTCCTATTCTATTTGTGCTTGATTGTCCGAAAAGCAGGAGGATACGGTGTTGGATGATGGAGGACAGTCCGCTCTGTCTTGCAGAGCAGATCGCCGACTTACGATGGAGACCAGAAAGACAGCTGAAGCGGGCTGAATGATACATGACGCATTCACAGAAGCAGAGAATATCCCGAAGAGGGAAACCGGCCAGCCTTACCAGGAACGACGCAGCTGTTGTGCACACATCCGGTACCCTGGCTCGAGGACGAACCGTGAAACGCCAAACCTTCCGTCGCTGATTTAGCACAAAAGAATTTATGTTAATAGCCTTGGCGGTGAGAGCCAAAATGAAAATGCAAGCGGGAAGTCGAGTGGAGAAGACGATCTGCACGAGTATGTGGTGGTTGCAAGGAAGCAAATGACCGGTGAGGGGGTAGGAGGGAGGGAGGGGGGAAGGGAAGAGCGAGGCGGCGACTCCGTTGGCTGATCACAGCAGGCATGCACTCACTCCTCAACCAAAACCACAACCCGCGGACGAGAAATCAAGCATTCGAAAATTAAGTGATGCTTTTGCTTTTGCCGAAAGGACTGTGACCGTCACGACCGATCCGTACTTTTCACTCGTAAACCGTGCATACTACACGTGCATCTCGACACCGCGGATGAGATGGAACTCCCGGAAACGCCGAACTGGAACCCAATGCAAGCCAACTCTATAACAGCCGAAAGAACAGGGAATGGAATGGCTTTAGTGGGCGCCATTCGCTCCGAGCACTTCTCTCCGCTTCTGCACGGCGGCCGCGAGCTCTGCAAGCACGCTTTCTGTGTCCTCCCAACTGATGCAGGCGTCCGTGATGCTGACTCCATACTTGAGAGAATCCTTGCCCCCGGGCGGCGCTTTTTGGTTGCCTGGATACTGGAATTAGATGGCGGTGTACGACGCATGCAGTTGGGAAACTCACCCTCGTTGATGTTGCTCTCAATCATCACACCCATAATGCCGGTCTCGCCGGCTGCGATCTGCTCGGCCAGAGCGTGGGCAACCTTGGGCTGGTTCTTGTGGTTCTTCTCGGAGTTGCCGTGGCTGCAGTCGACCATCAATCTCGCGTTGAGACCCTTGAACTCGAGCTGCTCGCGAGCCTCCTTGATGCTCTTCGCGTCGAAGTTGGTGCCCTTCTTCCCGCCGCGCAGAATTGCGAAGCAGTCGTCATTTCCAAGCGTACCAACGATGGCGACGTTTCCAGGCTTGGTGACGGAGAGGAAATGATGGGGGTGCTTGACCGCGCCAATGGCATCAATGGCGACACCCAGCGAGCCGTCGGTGCCGTTCTTGAAACCAACAGGGAAGGACAGACCCGACGCCAGCTCCCTGTGCAGCTGAGACTCAGTCGTCCTTGCGCCGATTGCGCCTACACTCAGCAGATCCGCCAAGAACTGGGGAGAGATAGTGTCAAGCATCTCGCTGGCCAGAGGCATGCCCCTCTCCGTCAGGTCCACGAAGAGCTGACGGGAGACACGCAGTCCCTTATTGATCTTGAAAGTGTTGTCGATGTCGGGATCGTTGATAAGACCCTTCCATCCCACCGTCGTCCGCGGCTTCTCCAAGTATGATCTCATGACGATGAGCAAGTCGTTCTTGTACTTCTCCTTGAGCTTCAACAACCGGTCGCAGTACTCCAACGCCGCCTTGGGATCGTGGATCGAGCATGGGCCAACGACGACCAACAGCCTCTGTTGTCCATCGCGACCCTGGACAATCTCGACAGCTTCGTTGCGGCCGTCAAGGACCGTCTTCTTGGACTTGTCGGTCTGGGGGATTTCGGACTGGAGCAGGTCGGGAGGAGTCAGAGGATTGTATCCGCGGATGCGCCAATCCTCGGAGTTCTGCTTGTCGCCGGCAGACTTGTTCTCTTGGAAGAACTGTCGAGCTGTTAGTAGGGGAGCTTGGTGTGGCGGAGAGCGTCATAGGTCGCTACTGACAGACATGACGCTTGTACTGTGTGGCAATTCAAGCTGCGCGGTACAGTGATGTTGAAGAGAGGGAAAAGAAGAGGAGCAAGAGAAAAAGTCCAGCTGTCGGGTAGAGGTTCCTTTCAAGCGGCCACACGTACCTGTTTGCTTTTGAAGGACCGAGGACACTTATGAGTCGTTCGACCAGCACATGTTTCCCGGTTTCGCTGATTGGTGGGGTCGCCAGTGAATAGCATTATTTTTCTGGTCGGTGCGGCGTGGCGGGGGCGCGACCTCCGTATGGCTTGTTCCACCCTCCGACCTCGCTCTCTCTCGGCCCTTGGGCTGCGATTTACCGCCACAACAAAGTATTTAACTCAATTCTGGCTCTTGAACCCCGTTACACGACTTGTCCATGGTCCTGATCTGCGTCGGGGTCGTACGCCATTCCAATTGCCTGTACGGAGGCTTGATCACTGGAGAGTACTCCGATACTATTACCCAGAGACCTCCGTGATGGCCTCCCCCAGCCGATTGAGCTCTTTATAGGCCCTACTCAGGATTCTAGAGATTTACTTTCATCCCAAATACCTTGAGATGCCACCAGAAAGCAGATATTCGAACAGCAGCGAACTACATGCCGTCATAGGCGGCCATCAACGCACTACGTCACCGCGATGGCATACAGAAAGACGTCTCCACACATCAACAATCACTACTAATTATGTGAACTAACGCTCTCTCCTGTCTAGTTTCGAAATAACTTCCTCCAAAAAGATCACGCCTCTCACCAGCCAATCCTCTCGACCTCGACCGCGGGTCCAGTAAATACCATTCCCCAAACCACCATGACCCTCGACGCCTCAACCCTCTCCATAATCCCCATCAGCTACGCCAGCTGCTCCCTCGGGCCCCCCTCCAACCCACCCCCTCTCCTCTCCCGCCTCGACGCCATCTCCACCGCCGGCTTCTCCGCCATCGAGCTCTCCTTCCCAGACATCCTCTCCTTCGGCAAGTCCCACCTGGGCTACGACCTCGACCCGAAAAACTACGACGACCTCCGCACCGTCGCCTCGCAGATCCAGCAGGAATGCCAAAAGCGGAACCTGGACATCATGATGCTGCAGCCCTTCTCCAACTTCGAGGGGTGGCCCGAGGGGTCTGAGGAGAGGAAAGACGCGTTCGAGCGGGCCAAGGGCTGGATACGGATCATGCAGAGTTGCGGGTGCGATATGCTGCAAGTAGGGTCCACGGATACGCCCCTGGAGAAGCTGGACAGGAGCAAGATCGTCCCGGATCTGCGGCAATTGGCGGATATGCTGGCGGAGCAGGGCTTCAAGCTCGCGTACGAGAACTGGTGCTGGAGTTCGCACGCGCCCGGGTGGAAAGACGTGTGGGACATAGTCGAAGCGGTGGATCGACCGAACATCGGGCTCTGCTTGGATACTTTCCAGACTGCGGGCGGGGAGTGGGGGGATCCTACGACCAAGTCTGGAGTCAGGGAAGATGTACCGCGAGACGAGCTGGAGACGCGGTTCCGACAGTCCCTGCACGAACTCAGCAAAACCGTGCCCAAGGATAAGATTTACCTCCTGCAAATCAGCGACGCGTACAAAGTCCCGTCACCCCTGAGCTCAGAGGCAAACGACTCAGGCCTGAGGCCTCGCGGTAGGTGGAGCCACAACTTCAGGCCCCTGCCGTTCAACGGCGGATACTTACCCGTCGTGGATGTCGCGCGGGCGGTGCTGGCGACGGGGTTCCGCGGGTGGTTTAGCTACGAGGTGTTTGATGGGGGACAGGATGGGAGGAAGAGAGAGGAGGATATCGTGGCGTATGCGCAGGCGGCAAGATATGTGCAGGAGAGGCTGTTGGGGGAGTGTGCTGGGGCGAAGGGGGTGGATGTGGTGGATGAGTAGGGGAGGAAGTAGGGAGTAGCAAGAAAGACGTAGTAGAAAGAGGGATTGGAAGATGGATAAGGGGAGCTGGTAGATTGTATGAAGCTGAAACAAGTACGAATAACCCAAGCGTCTTAGCCAGTGGTATATTTTATTTTCACATCCACTCCTCGTGTCTATGTATGTACGTATGATACAGCCATGCCATGCCCTAAAGCATAGCATGTTATGCAGTGCAGCCATCTTATCTATCCACGTCGGGCCCGATCGGACTCCTTCCTATGCGTATATGCAATGTTTCTAGTATGCTCTACTGCCATATGATCACACACTGGTTTCTCCTCGCATCCTTCTCATACTCTCTTCATTTACTCCTTCTTGGGCCTCCCATTCGCACTCACCGCATACTGCCCGCTCTTCACGACGTCGGTCGTCTGCTGGTAGAACCGGCGCTCGACGAACTTGAGGACCTCGTCGATGATGCTAGACTATGGTCAGCAATCCAGCTCCCTACCAAAGAAACAGAAAAAGGGGGAGGAGGAACACGGGACTCACATAATGGGCGCACTAAACCCAACCACCGCCTTCCACTCCAGCGCATCCAACGGCGTGACGCCAAACAGTCCGCGCAGGAACGGCACATACAGCAGCGCGAAATGCAGCGCCATGGACAGGCAAATCGCATACACGAGCATCATGTTCTCCCACAGCGGCAGCGTCAGCAGACTCTCGCTCGAGGAGAGCGCGTTCATGGCATTCAGCATCTCGATGACGACGAGGATCGACAGCGACACCGTCGACGCCGACTTGGCCATGTCGTTGCCGAACATGGCGCACCCGATCTCCGGGAACTGCGCGCTGCAGCGGTGGAAGTGCGTGAGCTGGTAGAAGGAGATTTGCGGGCCCGCCGGGTTGAACATGAACCACCAGGCGTAGCCGGCCACGGTGGCGATGCCGACGTACGTGCCGATGACCATGTAGCGGAAGAACAGCCAGCCGTCGACGAGCGCCTCGTCGCGCTTGCGGGGCTTGCGCTTCATGACGTCGTGGTCTGGGGGGTTGAAGCTCAGCGCCGTAGCCGGTAGACCATCCGTGACGAGGTTGACCCAGAGGAGTTGGACGGGAATCAGGGCCTCGGGCATACCGATGGCGGCGGTCAGGAAGATGGAGACGACCTCGCCGATGTTGGACGAGATCAGGTACCGGATGAACTGCTGCGTGTTGTTGTAGATGGAGCGGCCCTCCTCGACGGCCCCCTCGATGGTCGCGAAGTTGTCGTCCACGAGGACCATGTCGGCTGCGAGTTTCGCGACGTCCGTACCCGAACCCATGGCGACGCCAATGTCTGCCTTCTTGAGTGCGGGCGCGTCGTTGACACCGTCGCCCGTCATGGCGACCACTTCGCCCGCTTGCTGGAGGAGGTCGACGAGCTTGGACTTGTGCGTGGGCTCGGTGCGGGAGAAGAGGGATGCGCGTTTGGCGGCCTCCATCTTCTCCGACTCGCTGAGGTCGTCGAACTCGCGGCCCGTGTAGCTCTTGCCCGTCAGGTCCTCGTCCTCGCCAAAGACGCCGATCTGGCGGCAGATGGTCTCGGCCGTGTTGCGGTTGTCACCCGTGATGACCACGACGCGGATGCCCGCGGAGCGGCACTTTGCGATCGAGTCGCGCACTTCGGGGCGAGGAGGGTCCAACATGCCGCAGAGGCCGAGGAGCGTCATGTTCTGCTCCAACTTGGCGTAGTCTTCCGTCGTCTTGGCCTTGTGGTAGATGGGATCGTGTCCGTTGACATCGACGGAGGCCATGGCGAGGACACGAAGGCCCTTTTTGCCGTAGTCGACCACTTCTTGCAGAATGAGAGAGGCCAACTTCTTGGAAAGAGGGACTTTCTCGCCGTCTTCACCCAGGATGACATGAGTACAGCGGTCGACAATAGACTCGGGGGCACCCTTGACCAGCAGCTGCTCGCCAGTTTGCTTCTTGACCAATACAGACATGCTCTTTCGGTCGCGGGAGAACTCGTAGGTTGCAAGACGATGGGCCTGGTCTTCGTAGTACTTGCTTGCATAGTGGAGGCGGTGCTCGGGAGAAATCGTGGATCTAAGGGAATTGAGAGTAGACTGGGGAGTGCCGACCTTCTCGACCAGCACGCGCAAAGCACCCTCGGTAGGCTCACCAATGATGCTGTACGTGTGGGTCTTGGAGTCGTAGGCGAGCATGGAGTCGTTGCAGAGAGCGTTGACCTCGCACAACCTCTGGACAGTTTCAGACCGAGCCGCAAGGTCCTCCAGAGGCTGTCCCTTGAGGGAGATTTTACCCTCGGGGGCAAAGCTGGTGCCTTCGACGTCAATCTCCTCGAGGCCGTTACCCGCCTCGTTGATGAAGACGATCTTGTTGACGCTCATTTGGTTGGTGGTGAGAGTGCCGGTCTTGTCGGAGCAGATGACGCTGCAGCTGCCCAGTGTCTCTACAGAGGGTAGGCTGCGAACGACGGCGTTCCTGGCGGCCATTTTCCGGGTACCCAGAGCCAGACAGGTGGTGATGACAACGGCAAGACCTTCAGGGATAGCAGCCACACCCAAAGAAACGGCGATCTACAACATCGTTAGCAAAGTCCCAACGCAACAACGTCCCAAAAACCCACCTTGAGATAGTAAATAGCACCCTTCGCGAACCCACCATGGGACGGATCGCTGAAATTCCCAATATTGATCAACCAGACCAAGACGCAAATCGCCGTGATAACCTTGGCCAGCACATCACCGAAATCGTTCAGTTTCTCCTTCAGCGGCGTGGGCTGCGAGATCTGCGCCGTGATACTCTCATGGATATCGCCAATCGCGGTGTTCGGCCCCGTCAGCACGACCAACGCCGTCGCGTGGCCCGTCACCACCGTCGTACCGGAGAACAGCATATTGACCTGGTCCTGCTTGACGGCGTCGGCATCCTTGATGGCGGAGACGTCCTTGGACACGCTCTCGGACTCGCCCGTCAGGATGGACTGGTCGACGTTGAAGCTGTTGCTCTGGATGGAGAGCAGGCGGCAGTCGGCGGGGATGCGGTCGCCCACGGCCACGGACACGACGTCTCCGGGGACCAGCTCATCGGCCTTGATGCGCTGGATGGTCCCGTTGCGCACGACTTTGGCCTCGTTGGCGGAGTATTCTTGCAGCGCGGCGATGGCCTTCTCCGCGCTGGTTTCTTGCGACACGCCGACGACGGAGTTCAGGATTAGGATCGTGAGGATCTAGATGTTGCAGTTAGATTTAGACATATATGCGGAGGATGGAAGAGGAGAACGTACAACCGCAGGATCCACAAACGCAGTCCAATCGCCCGCGCCCTCGAACAGCGCGAGCACAAACGACACGGCCGCGGACCCGAGCAATATCAGCACGAGCTGGTCCTTGAACTGCTCGAGGATGAGTTCCCAGATCGGCGTCGGCGGGTCCTCCGGGAGCGCTATCCGCAAATCCAAATCAGCCCTCAAATCCTTTCATATAGTTTCTTCTCTCTCTCCCCCGAAGGAGGAGGGTCATGGCTTACCGTTCCTCCCATACTTCTCCCTCGCAGCTCTCACCTGCTGCTCTGACAGGCCCGCATGCTCCGTCACCTTGAAGTGCTTCAGCGCCTCGCCGGGCGTCTTGGTGTAGGCATTCTCCATGTCTTTGAGTAGGGCGCGTTCGGGGTGAGCGCAAATGCTCAATCGGGATGGACGTCGAGTCGCTTGCAATGCGCAGAAACGGGGTTTCTTCGAAGGAAGCTGAGAAGAGTAGGTGGTAGGTGGTAGAAGTAGTGGGGATCCTTTTCCCAGTCTTCCTTTTTCGTGAGTGAGCGGATCCGATCGATGCGCGGAAACCACAGATCTGATGCCTGCCTTCCTTCTTTTTCTCAGTTACCACGTAGGCGATCAAGCGAACGTTACGGTGAAAAGGAGTATCTTGTGAAGAAGAAGAAGAGAAGTAGAAGTTTCCAAGAGCGAAGTTCGCCGTCCCGTCACCAACCAAGTTCCAGCGTGTCCTTAGCCTTAGCTTTCCGCAAAAGCTCGGACCCGCACCTTGGTTCCTTGGGCTAGTCCGCACGTTCGCTAGTTCGGTGGCGCATCGTGGCCGCTTCGGGTAATCGCCGGGGTTTGTAGGTGGGGTGCAGGTGGCTGTGTCGAAGATGCTGGATATATCATCGGCATGTCAAGCTTATCAAGGGCTACGCATGAAAGGATATGTAATCAACAAGTAGAGAGATAAAATGTACTGCAACATGTTTATCTACTTCCACGCCATGGTCCAATCCAAGGACCCAGAATACCTCGGTGCATACCGAGTGGTGGTTCTCCAAGATGCCCAAGATCCCAAATCTATATACTCTCCGATCCCAGGTAGTAGACAACTCCGTCAGACCAGGCCGAAACGAGGGGGGATATCCCAAAAAATATGATGTACTCCATGCCATGCAATCATCAGGTATCATGTTGCAAAAGACCCAAAAATCAAACAATAGGGCGGTGTCCCCAAAAACCAAGTCCTTCCCATCCCTCACCAAGCGATTAAAAGATATACCGAGAACAGGGTCATGAAACGCGAAGTAGCTGTAGTGATCATGCCACCACGCGAGAAGAACAGTACTCAACAATGAGCTTTTCCAAATCCTGGATCCGGAACGGCTTCCCCAGGAAGCCCTTCATTCCGGCTTTCTCTGTCCGCGCAATGGCCGGACCCGTAATGTCTGCGCTGACGGCGAGAATCGTAGGAACCTTGGGTAGATTCATCTTCAGAATCGCTTCTGTGGCCTGGAAACCGTCCAGAAGAGGCATCCACAAGTCCATCAATACCACGTCGATCTGCTCTTGGGGCGAGCGATCCTTGCACATCTGCTCTATTGCATTGTTGCCGTCGTACGCTTCAGCCACGTTCTTGTATCCGAGCTTGGCCAGCATGTTGATCAGCAGCTTGCGATTGATTTTATTGTCCTCGACGACCAGGAAGTTCAAAGGGTATCTGGCTGCTAGGCTGCGGTCGAAGTGGTCGTCTGAAAGTGTACGGCTTTTGGAACTCGCACGAGGCCGGCGCGCCGGGGACGCTGAACGAGGTGATGGTACGGGCAACCCAAGATGGACCAACGACGTTGGTCCATGGGAAGCGGGTGAAGGCGCTGGAGAGCTCCGTTGGGACCTCCTCGGTGACCTCCTCTTCCCGTTCCTCAACGGTTCAGACGGGAAGGGCGGCGTGCCGGGTTGCTGTGCGCCAGTGGACGGCTCTTCGACGTCGATCGATCTAGCAGAGAGGGTGGGCGACGCGAACGGCGAAGCCGAACGACAGCAAACCTCCCCAGGAGTGAGGGGTACACACATCTCAAACTCGGAGCCTTTCCGTGGTCCAGCCACGTCCGAGTGAATGCAGCTCAGATCTCCGCCCAGTTTCCGTGCCAACCCCTTGGCCACTAGAAGCCCTAGGCCAAGGCCCTCACTCTCGCGCGTCGTGGAATTGTCTTCTCTCGCGAACGGCTTGAAGAGATTCGGCAGGAATGCGGCAGGGATGCCCGATCCCGTGTCCTTGACATTGATCACAATCCTCCGGCCGTGGTCGCCGAGCGCAACGCGAAGGGTGATTTCTCCGTCGTCGGTGAATTTGATGGCATTCAACATGACGCAGGAGATGGATTTGGCAAGGTCCTTTTCGTCGATGAGAATGGTCGGGGGTACATCTGGCGCGACCTGCCACTCAATGTACTTTGTGTTTACCTGGCCACTGGATCTCCTGGTACGGACTTCGATGCGCTCTCCGCAATCCGTTTCTTCCGCGATGGCCGAATCGGGTCGCCCGCCGACTTTCAGTGCATCGTTAATCACATAACGGATGACTTCACGGAGGTCAGTGTGCCGCAGGCCCGGCACAATCGAGTGCTCGGAGGCGAACAGGGGAGAGCTGGTAGAGTCACTATCGCATCGAGCGTCAGAGGCTTCGTGGGAGCACGTCTTGCGCAGGGCGTTGGCTTGGATATCTGGGTCTCCGAGTGTGGCCCCCTTGGTGGTCCGGGATTGAGGCTCTTCGGAGAGGGATTGTCGGATCCTCTGCCTGGCCACTCGGGACACGCGAGGGTGGGTGGAGATGTCGCCCGCTCTCCAGGCGAACTCATCCCGCCTCCGCTTCGTCCCCCGGAACGGGTTGACGGGCATATTGTTACCCGTGACGACAATATCGGGTCTCCTGTCACGCAGGAACACATTGTCTCTAGCGAGTTCATCGAAGAGAGACTCGGGGTCTTCCGGTAAACCCATGTTCATGTCATAGGCATGGACAACATTGTCGGCTGCCTCGACGGCGCGTCTCGAACTGTCTGTTCACGTTTAGCATTCGGGAGAGAGGGATGGGATGCGGACGAAGTCACGTCTTGGCAGACCGAAACTTGACCATGGCATGGACGGACCTTGCACAGTTTCAATGTTGTCCTTGAGAGTTGCTAGCAGATTTTGAATACGGACGTCTTTCAATCCCTCTGTGGCTTCCTTCACATTGGCCATCATGACATCCAACATGCCAACGACACCCTGCATCGGGGTCCGGAGTTCATGGGAAAGACTTCTGGCATACGGTTTCAATGACTGAGACATGGGAATAGCCGCGTGCGGTATCACGCGCGGCCTCTCTTCTTCTGCGGGTACGGCCGATGCAGCAAACTGCTTTCCATCCAGCACGCGCTCCAAGATCAGGTCCTCGAGGCTGTGCATGAGCATTTCGAGGTAACCCCAACCCAGAGCCCTTCGGGCGGCTCCTTCAGCGCTCCACATGACGCCGAAATGCGCGAAGCACTTGCCGTCAGCAAAGAGGGGAATGCCGAGATAGGATTCGCCCGGGACAGTCATCTCATTCGGATTGTTGACGATGAAATCATTGAGTCTCTCCGGGATGATGAAGATCTTGTCGTGGCGCATGTGTGCACACGGGCACGAATAGGCGTGGTACTTGAAATTCTGGACTTGGTGCTTGGTCCCGTGACCGTCATTCACGTAGAAGGCGGCTCCCATGAGGCAGGAGCCCAGTTCCCCAATGGGCGGCAGTTCGACGGGAACATTGTTGTCGTCGACGAGGATTCTCTTGGAAACGAAGGCGTACTGTGCGTCTGCAATGGTAGCCAGGCCTTCGGTCAGAAGGGGCCAAAAGGTGTCGTCGTCGGCTCTCCTGAGGACATGCTTGAGTTTGACCAGCTCTTCGGCGGCATTGCTCTCAGCGGGAGAGTACAATCGTTGCAGCTCTTGTTTGAAACCGGATTGACCAGATTGGAGGACCATGCCTGGGTGAGGGCGGGAGAAACAGAGCGTCTGTCGTTCGATTATATCGGGCGGTTCCACGCTGGTTGACATGGTTCAGCTGGGGCCCGCATGCGGCGGTGGGTAGAGGGAGGATAGCTCCAGTGTCTTGGAGAGCAAAGGAGCAAGTAGGAGCATGCAAGTGGGCGGTGATTGTTCCAGAGTGGTGGGAGAGTGCAGGGCTGGGGCAGAAGAAAGCAATGGAGACGAGATGGATCTGGATCGGAGATAGCAAGCAGGAGTTGTCGGGACTTGGCTGCCGCAGGCGGTAATGCGAAAGTTTGTTGACTTTGTCGAATCCGGCTTTCCAGAAATTCGGTGACTAAACGGATGGTAACAGAAGTACGGAGTATCAGAGGGGCGATGGCAAAGGCGGGGCAAAAGCAACAGTCCAGGAATGCAGCAGCAGCAGAGTAGAGTAGTGAAGAAGGGCAATGCGAGGGAGAAAAGGCCGCGAGCACACGGTGGGATTGGTGGCTTGCGAGCTGGAGGTCGCACATAATGAAGAGCGGCACCAGCGGGCTGTGCCCCAAGCCAGTCTAGAACGCGTCCAAAATGGGTGCGAGGCCTCAGCGTCCCGCTCAGAGGGTGATGGGTGATACACACACAGACTGCGCTCGACCACCACTCCGATCGACCAACCTGCCGGAACCAAAAAAGCAGCGCACACTGCTCGGAGCTGCTGCGGCGGGAGCACTCCCAGAGGTGCCAGTGCCATCCAAGGGCCGATACAGTCAGGTGCGGGTGCTGTCAGCTTTGCACGAAGCGCCCTCTGCGCTCTGCCACCCCTTTACGTTCTCCTTCTGCGCAGCGGTTCTGTACGGAGAGGTGATGAGATTGCTCAACAGCCCCCGGGCTGACAGTGTCCGCGCTGGCCCAGGGCTGACGCACTCACTTCTGGGCGACCGTCCACCGTCCGCCGTCCGCGTCGACGGGCAGACCCACACATTCTAGATCTCTGAAGGAGAGCTCTCGGCCCCGGGTCGTCGCATTGGATCAAAGGATCATCCATGGATCCTGGGCGAAGGAGGGAGGGATCAGCAGCACTAGAGCACCATGCCGGTCCCCTTATCCCAACCTCTCCTCTTCCCCTCGCAGAGGACCGCACAGAATCCGATGCGGGACGAGAGGCTTGTTTGCGGACACCCGTTTGGCGGACTGCCGCCATCAAGACTCAAGAGACTGTCGTTGGTTTATGAAGACGACGACCCCAAGTGCTAGCGCCCGAGGAGATGCTTGAATTCAAAGCAGCGTCAGCGGCGGTACGGCGTCCGGCGTCTGTGCCAGGTCTCAGAAACCCAAGAATGAAGTGCTCGTATCGTTTGTCAGCCAGATGAGGCAGGCCTCCCGTGCGCCAAGTCCAGAAGCCCTTATTCCCAGCAATGCGGGAGGGTACGGAGTAGATGTATCCAGAGGTCGCCGATATACGAGGAGGCTGCTCCCTGATTGTATCGACCGTATCTGCATGACGGATACATGCTTCCCAGGGATTGTAGTCCTCATAGTATTTTTGAACGGTTTTGCCAAATTCGCCGTCACGCTGGCTGGGGGACAGGTTCGGTCATCGAAACCAGCATGTCGACCTTGTCCATATACTGTGTAGAGACATTTGTTGTATGTACATGTACATACTGTATAGTGAACCAGCTGTAGGGGATACGGGGATACGGGGCTGAAGCTATTCCGTCTGTGGCCCTTTAGGATGGAAGACCTCGGCTGGTGTGGTCTGGGCCTTTACATGTCGCGAGGAGGCCACGTCAGGTCAAGTGCGCCTTCAGGCTTCACCAGCCCAGCCGTACCTCCCTCCACGTAATTGATGGCTTTTGGTAACGTTACATGGCGCGCGCTGGGCAGAAGAACGAGGCTGCAGGCGGTCCCCGTGCTTGGCTAGCCTACACCATCAGTATCCGTGGGGTAAATCAATCAATTAGGTTCCACGTCCCCTACCTGGTCAAAACATGGCATAATTTCTCGTTGTTCGGGCCAATGACGGTGCAGCTGGCGTTGCCCCGTCTCACAAGGCTGCGGTGTATGGTGGATGGAGGGAGAGATATCGTGAGAGATGGATGGATGGTGTAGCAGGTCGCTCTTTCCAATATTGCGCCCTCGGTTGCGCCTTCCCACATCCAAAAAAACGGCAAGTATACACAGTACAAGACAAGATACTTGGCAGGGGCATCTTCATAACCCAACATATCCGTACTCCTTACATCCATCTCGCACTGCTTCTCATCCATCCCATCTCTCCATACCTACACAATACGCCCCGTTTCGCATGCGAGTAATCGCCTTGCGAGTTGAATCTACAGCAGATATATGCCGCGTATACCAGAATTACCACTTCTGATTCACTCGCTACTATACGAATGCAAGGATTCCAAGGATTCCCGTAAAGTCCCGCCCCACACCCCTAATTCACGGAGATCTGGTCATGAACCCCACAAAAGACTTCCAGAAACTTTCCGCTCATTATTTCGAATCCATTTTCCCGGGGTCACACGTCTGAGAGGGCGGATGCTAAAGATGCCGCCGCCGGTGACCGACGGTGTGCACAACCCCTCCAAATGACGCACTTCCGAGCAAAGCCCGCCAATTTGATGTCGTTCAGAGTTCTAGGCCATCTGCTCCAGACTCGGATATCGACCTCCTCAAAGGCCCAAAATCGCTTCTACATACCTCCCGACCTTCCCACCTCGTACGAAACTAGATATCTAGCACTATCTAGCACTCTCCTCTTTCTTTCAAAGGTCGTCCAGCACGGGAATATTGTCTCCCTGGATCGACCTAGCGTCCACGGTCTGCCCCACGTGCCCCATACTACGGCCTTCCGTGCGCCAGTTATCAAAGAAACCGTCAATCACCCGTAGATCATCCTCTCAGCCTTACAGGTATGTTGGTAGAGGCTAATATCTCGCTGATGGGCCTTGGACTATAGCTGCCAGTAATAATCCTCATTGCTCACCGATTAATCCATGGCCCACGTTTCAGATTCTTCTCCAGCGCTGTTGAGGACCCTTCTAGACTCTCAATATCTCACCATGCGTCCATCACCATGGCCGCTATTATCCCCGTCTCATCAAACCTTCCACCGACGGCTTACGCTTGTCGCCCCATCGTTTGGAGAACCACATCGCAACTCACACCGCTCCGCATGCCCCTCAAGCCCCCAAACAGAAAACCACTGACAAATGTTGAGGCATATCCTCTTACCGAGTCTTACGTTTGGCGAATTCATTCAGTCCAACAAAAAGTCAACGTCACAGGACCAGGTCTTGGCAACGGTCTGGACCACTCTATATTGCCCCAGGGCCATCCATGCCCCCAAAGTTCAAACCGAGCGAATTCAGCCTTTCAACACGTCATCGTCTGTTTCTCCTGCCGAGAATTCCACATATAAACGAGGCTTCCCTTCGGTCCGCGGAAGGAATACGGGCGTGGGCTTTACTCAAATGGGAGCTTGGGTCCGGGCCCTTAGCTCCCCCTTATGAGGAGTGTTCTCTTCTGAAGTTCTGACTCTTGAAAGACTGCCAACCGCAAGTGTAACATCAAAGGGGTCCTCATCTTCTTAGCTTTGGCATCTTGAAGCGAGTACCGATCTGTTCGGCGTGGACCTGCCTTATGCGTCTTCGTATTGGCGTTTGGGATATCATTCAAGCCACTACTGGCCTCGAATTTAACACTATGGCAGGAAGCTCGTGTAGAACCCCTAACTTTAGCACCTGGGGCTAGATTCCGAAGTTTATTTGCGGTTACCGCGCATTCCCTTCCTGGATGCAGACGAAGCATTGATTATCGCCGCAACTTGCACCTCTAGGGAACAGGTGACCGGACTTTACTTCGGACATAGAGTAACCGCGAGGGATTTCCACCGCTAGTTTCCAACTATCTGATCACAATGCACATCGAACCGAAAACGTGTGAATCAGGCGTTTCGAATTGACAGACCTTTTCTTGGAACATCATCGTCTGTGAGCTTTTCCCCTTTGCAACCGCGTCATGCCGTCGAAGGCCTCTTCGCACAAGCGCTTCGTACCCTAAGCGTCTATTGACCAGAAGCGGCCGCTGCCCATGCACAATCACCTGATGCCCCTGACACCGTGTTATATCCCATCCACATGGATCATGCGACCCCCCGGTTGTGTTCCTCTCTGGCATTTGGTGTTTGATCCTATCAAGTGCCATCATGCTCTTGGGTTTCCCACTCGAGCTAGAAAGTCCTAACAGCTCTGATACATTTCACAGTTACCCCAAGGATAGATATTGTGACGGGGCTACCACTAAAGGTAGATGATGTACACATTAGAATACTGGTAGTTCCACATGGGTCGACTAGCTAAAGCTCCGAAATTTTGCTGTCCTATCAATCACTACCATGTTGCTCGACGATAACTTCTGTGGCCATGACAGCACATTTCCAATCTCTCTGACCGTGAGTATAGTCTTGGAGTTCTGTCCAGTTACTCTACCAGCCTTACTGGTGAACTCCTACGAAACACCTTCGTTCAAAGGAGTAACACTTCTCACTCTTCGAGAGAACATGCAAGAGAAATTCACAGCTCATGAGATTGTAGAGGCAGGGAATTATAGTTATTACTTCCTCTAGCACACGTCGTCTTCCCTCTCCTTTCCATATTCTCTCCATTACCACCC